>CP092865.1:115934876-116195728 GCA_030710605.1 Cordylochernes scorpioides | reverse complement strand
AATTTGTTTGGAAGGAAATATATTGTGTAGTTCTGAGGTTTGTCTTTCCTAATTTCTACGTGGCAATTACTTCAGATTAAAAAAATGATTCGACATATCGGTAAATAGAACAAATAATGATTAATACCACGCTAATACATACCTCTTTATTATGGTCCCACCCTCCTAACATCTAAATGACTTTTCAGGATGCCACAAAGAACAGCTTTTTTGGTCGTTGAGTTACAGCTTGCATCACGCTGATGAGGGCCAACAGCCTGTAACGCGAACGTGGTTAGCTTTTCTTGATTAATCAAGGATAGGTATTTGGCCAATTATCCGCGTCTGCTTCCGCTGTTGTGGCTTTGGCCACAACTCAGCACAATGCACCAGAGCTCCAAAGTGCTTCCACTGCGGTGAAGACGGCCATGAAGGCCGCGCCTACCCATCCATTGCCAGCCAGCGCACTTCCAAGTGTTCCAACTGCTGCAACAAGGGCCTTCCCGACAAGCACGAGGCGAGAGCCTCAAGCTGCCCCATCCTGAAGTCTAGAGCCCTCAAGTTCTAGGCTTCCAGAACCTCCTGCCTCCTCAACTGGACTCCATCCCTGCCTCTCACTGCATCAAGGCGCTGTTTCCCTGACTTCTCCAGCTTCCTCCACCCCTGCGATGACACCTCCACTGCCAGATCTTAGGATCCCTTGCCACCAGATCGCGTTCTGCAGCCATGTTGGGGCTAGAAGACCTTACCTGGTAGGCCAATTAGCCCGTAAATCCAAAGACGAAGTTTTTGTCTTCCCTAATTTTCTACGTGGCAATATTTTGAGATTACTCTCTCTTTATCAATTTATTGCACAGTAAACTTGTTTGATGGATCGCCTTTTGACTCAAAGTATAAATTTGTTTGGCAGGAAATTGTGTAGTTTCATTCTGAGTTTGATGTTCCTAATTTCTTGTTTTCATGTGATCTACAAGAATTTGTAAATTAAATTCAATGTGCAATAAATCGATAAAGAGGGAGCAATCTCTCGAAATATTTTGAGAAAAAAAGTGTTTGTTTTTTTCTTTACAGATCCAGGTACGCCCTTTTATATAAAATGTATACTTATAAAATACTAGAAAGGCAATGAGATAATTTTACAGAGTAGTAAGATATAAATACATTAATTAATAAAAACTGTTAATAAAATTATATATTTTTACTACAATATTTACGTCTATTCGTTTTGGTGATGTGGAAAGTAATAATGGGAAATTATTCCTATTTTTACAATCAAATTATTACAATATTTTTTACACTATATAGACACATACATAAATATTAAAAATATATATAAATACAGTGTGTATGTTTCTATTCATGATAAAATTGTGAAAAAGTTTTAAAATTACAAAATATTTTCTCTCAATGAGTTTCCTTTTATTACAAAATGCTAGCTTTCAAGCGATAATCGCTCTTCAACGGGCTTGATAAAACATCGACTATATCCTACAAGAAAATTTTTGTAATAAAAAGAAACTCATTGTGAGAAAATATTTTGTAATTTTAAAACAGTGTGTATGTGTATGTGAGGTGTAAACCTTATAAATAATACCTTATCTATAATCAGCTCAGGAATTATAAATAACAGTTACAAATCTGTCCGATAGATGGCAGCATGTGTATTGAGGGTGCAGTGGACATGTTTTGGTTCGTATTTGAAAAGTAAAATTTACTGAAAAAAAAGGTATTTTAAAAAATTACTGGAGATTTGATAGTTATAAAACTTTCCGGTTATGGAAAGAGGCGCCATATACATTCACATTGTATACATATTATGTATTTTGTTTTGAAAATAGAGCAATCCATACTTAAATCATTAGATAGTAAATAAGGCATATATTGGATTGAATAAAATATTTTTTGCCAATATTTCGTTTGGATGAACGCCAACCTTTATCATTTATCATTACATTTTTGTATACACAAAATCAGCACCGCATAGTGTTATACAGTACTTTGTATTTTAAATGATTTCAACTGTGATATTATAACACTATGCGGCGCTGAGTTTGTGTATACAAAAATGTAATACATTGATAAAGGGTGGCGTTCAGCCAACCGAAATATTGGCAAATAAATATTTTATTCAATCCAATATATGCCCTTTTTATTCATGATAAAATTGTGAAAAAGTATTAAAATTACAAATATATTCTCACAATGAGTATCTTTTTATTTAAAAACGGTGGCTTTCAAGCGTTAATCGCTCTTCAACGGGCTTACAATAATATTACCGACTAGTTAAAATAGTTAAATTACAAACCAATTCAAAATTTCAGTTATGAATATCCACGCGGCGCGCGATTGTTTTTTGTAAATATTTCTGAAGGGATCAAGTCGATAATATTATTGTAAGCCCGTTGAAGAGCGATTAACGCTTGAAAGCTAGCGTTTTTTAAATAAAAAAGATACTCATTGTGAGAATATATTTGTAATTTTAATATGCCCTTTTTATTATATGATATAGTATATATATATATAATATAAAAAAAAAATAAGATTGATTTTCTGCTTGATTTTGATTATCTTGAGAATCATGCTATGGTAATACAGTCGTGGTTAAAATCTTGAAAGTATGAAAATAAAAATGGTTTTGATCAGTAATCTAATTGAACTAAAGAAATATAAAAAAAAAACATAAGTTTGATAAAAGTACTGCCTGGCTTAAGGCGTAAGAATCTAAAAAATGAAAATCTATTTACATAATGTACAAAAGTTTTGAGCCGGCCATCAGGAAACAACAACAATGAGTTTTTATAGGGGAAGCGTGACCTCTGGCGGTCTATTTGAAAGAGTATCTGTATCTATGAAATATAACTCTAAATAAAATAATATTTTAATATAAAATATATATATCGTAATTTAAACAATGTGATATGCAAGTAATAAAGTATGACGTCTTTTCTTGTCGTCTCAAAGTGACACCAACTTGCCACTGGACACCCTGGGGATCCAGAGAGGGACGAAAAAGGGGCGTTTGGTCCGGATGTTGACAGTTAGTTAGGTTACAGTGGATATTTTCGGAGAGGCCCGCTCAGTGCTAGGTCTCATGGCGGCCCTCGTGGCCGCCGTTTTGGTTCCTTCCTGCCTCCGCGGCTTCATGCAGGACGCCGAGATTTCCTCAGTTAATTCTCAACTTTCTCTCGGTCCTAGTGCCACGTGAGACGTACTAGGAGAGCGTCTTTTGATCCCAAACTTTGTCCGTACTGTCCCGCGCGGACTTCCCACTCTGCACGCCTTGCCACTCAACCCCGACTGCTTCCAACTCACTTGTTGTCTTACCCGGGTTTACGACATATATATAATTATCTTTTTTGAAATAGTGAAGACTGTACTTTTGCATGTATTGACAAGATGTCAATAAATTAGGTTAATTGTCAAATGTCAAATATTTGTAAGGGACATGTAAATATTATTGTTTTGTATTTCTATTTTATGTAAATTTTATTTGCTTTTAAAAAATTCGTATTTGTTTGTTGCAAATATGCAAAATTTTTATTATCTAATTTATATATGTATTTTTTCTATTTAATTGAATTCATTCTTATTCTTATTCTTCTCATTCTTTTGGTTGTCTGAATATAATAGCAATAGCGTAAATGTTTTATGTGGAGTGTCATTGCTTAACCACCACATATTTATTTGCTTGGGCTGTACTATTTTTCATATAATATTTGAATATCGTTTGCAAAATCTCTCCACAGACGTAGAGTCGATATGGAATGAAGCTACAGAATAATACAGAACTATATATAAGGCAATAACTTGTCATCTATAGATTATAAATACAACTATATCAAGCACGAATAGCTCGTTTTTGAAATTAAACAAACTTTTCACTGTTCTTGGAAGGTCCATTACCAAAGGGGTTGGTGAAAGGGTGTTCTAAACCGTTGGTTTTTGACCGCTACAACCCGGGATCGATTCCCGCATTGGGCACTTTTTTTAAAATTAAAAAACAAATGCTCCAATGGCCTTCAATTCTTTCAAAAGTCTAACCCACTAACAGGTACAAGTAACTAAACGTAACTCTGGCACATTTGTAAGTGCAAAAGTCTAACTGCTTTTCACATGTGTAGACATGTGGTACACTTACAGTAAAAGCAGTAGCCAAATACTATCTAACATGATTATCATGGACTGTACCATGTATACTAGATATTATTTTTAAAAAAAATAGGTTTACCACTGATTAACCAAGCCCTCACAATATATTTTTAATTACAGTAAGGACAGTAGAAAGTTTGATTTATTTCGCTGATATAGTTCCGTTTAGTTGCTTTAATTCGCTGGTGGGGTTGGACTTTTGCAAGAATTGGAGGCTATTGGACCATTTTTTTAATTAGAAAAAAAAACGTGCCCAATGCGGGATTCAATCCCGGGTCGTAACGGTCAAAAAACGAACGGTTTAGACCAACCTTCTACCGACCTGTTTGGTAGTCAACCTTCCTAAGAACAATGAAATATTTGTTTTATTTCTAAAAACGAGCTAATCACTCTTATTAGTTGTATTTATTATCTATAGATGACAAGTTATTTCCTTATATAGTTCTGTATTATTCTGTAGTTTCATTCATTTATCGACACTGCGTCTAGAGAGATTTTGCATCGATCGACATTAAAATATTTATGAAAAATAGTAAAAAGTAAATATGCAAATTTATTTTAATCAGAATAATATTTTTGATCATATTTATAATCAGTACAAACTTCATCAACCAAGTATCTTCTGCCTACCAAATCGATTCTTCAGGTAAGTAAATTCTAAGATGTTTTAATCATAAATTTTAATTCAATTAATTAATTATATTAATATATATGTTATGAATATGTTTTGTTTGCATGTTGAAAAAGATAGAGAATTGAAGGTGCAGTCATGAAAAAGTAAAGATAATTATTTACCCATCAAGTAGTTTTTTTATTTTGAATTACTTGAAGTAAATTACACATAGAATTATTTTTCACAGTAATTTAGAATTTATAAAATGAATTCTATAATCGTGAATTAAAAAATAGGTAGGTTAACTATACATATTTACAACAATAATTAAAGTGGTATGTTCTAAATCTATGATCAAAAAATGTGTGTGTAGAACAGTCAATGAATGAAAATAAAATATATGTTTAAAAATATATATATATTTGCATTTTAGATTATATAATATACTAGACGAATGACCCGGGCAACGCCCGGGTTTACACGATTAAATGTGTCATTCAAACACATAAAACATAGCAAATATAGCAAGAGCAGTTATTTTAAACGGCGAATTAGATCAGTTATAGCAAAAAATGAAAATATATATGTAAATATGTGAAATAGTTATAAATTAGAAAACTTGTAAATATAGTTAAGGACTTGCATTGTAGCTTCTCCAGGCGACCTGCCGGCAGCGCGCGCCCGTTGCCTGCCGGCGAGCACGTGACTTCCCTGTGCGCGCGCATGGCTTTCGGCGAGGCCTGTTCCACGCGACCGCCCCCCAATGGCGGCGCACAGGGAAGTCACGTGCTCGCCGGTAGCCAACGGGCGCGCGCCGCCGGCAGATCGCCCGCGTTCTAGAGGGCGCTGCTCGTGAGCTAAGTAGAATAATTTGAATATATAGTTTTAATAATTGATTTATATTTTTTTAAATAGCCTATCGTCATCCCCGTTATCTTTTACCTATGTATGGAAATTTTGGTTTGAATTAGTGAACTACTGCGAATTTGTATACGGGTCATACAAACCAACAAACAGACAAACATACAAACATTCATTTTTATATATTAAATATAATATAATATAATATATATATAATTAGCATTATCCATGGTTAAAAAGGTATACACCGATCAAATTAATTGCAAAAGGTTTCTTCAATATAAAATATAAAACGGCTAGCTTTCAAGCGTTAGCTGATCATCAGGCCTTTTTTTTTTAAGCTGAAGGGATTTGCGAAATATGATTCTCTTATATCTCTCTAGATCTTCAAGAGACAACTTCATTTTAATATTTAGATTGCGGAATAATTGCAATGACGATTAAAAAAGGTATACACCGATCAAGCGTTAGCACATCATCAGGCCATGGTGTTTATATTTTAGTTAAAAATTGGACCTCTATTGTGTCAACTAGTGACCACAAAGTCATTAGACTAAAGAAGAGACATCATAAAATAATTGAGAAGTTTTTAAGACAGGTGGATTGTAAATTATATTTTTCTCGGGAATATAATTTTTATTATATTATTCATAAAGATAATTTATAATACAATATAATGCGGCTTATGATTGTAGATTGACGTTTGACAATTTACCGCAAATGTTTCTTTTGAACGAAGAATCGTAATTTATTTTAAGGAGAAATAACGATTATTTCTTATCCTTAGGGATGAAGTATGAAAGAATGAATTGTGAAGAGTAATGATAAACAGAAAAATAAAGTGTCCAGGGATGGGAATCGAACCCACAGTGTTCCGCTTACCGGGCAGATGCCATGTCCATGAAGCCACCCCATAAATTACGATTTTTCGTTCAAAAGAAAAATTTGCGGTAAAATTGTCAAACGTCGATCTACAATCATAAGCCGCATAATATTGTATTATAAATTAACTTTATATAATATTTACGAACGGAATAATATGTCCAGGATAGCCTAGTGGACATGGCATCTGCCCGGTAAGCGGAACACTTGGGTTCGATTCCCATCCCTGTACACTTTATTTTTCTGTTTATCATTACCCTTAATAATTCATCCTTTCACACTTCATCCCTAAGGATAATAAATAGTCGTTATTTCTCCTTAAAATAAATTACGATTTTTCGTTCAAAAGAAACATTTGCGGTATAATTGTCAAACGTCGATCTACAAATAGAATTTATGTTTGAAGTGCATCAAAATGAACAATGTCTTGAAAGCTTGTGTTTTCTCACAAGTCTGACAGATATACAGATGGTCAAATAGAGACATTTATACAAGAAGCCTCCATTTTTTAGATTAATTTCCCCTCATCAAAATCTTCCTTCCAAACCAACCATGTATCAAGTCTTGTAGTAATATCATCTTCTGACATGGAACACACAGTGATTTAAAACAAAATGTAAAATGTTTTCGGATGGAATAATTTTTGTTTAAGCTTTCTAGAATTATAATTTTGAATTTATATTCTAAAAAGGAAATTATATATATATTTTAACCAATCGTTAATATTGTTTTTATATAAAATAAACAGATAATTCTTTGAATAGTTAACTCCATTTTGAAAATAGAGCTATCCATAAATAAATCTTCAAATTAAAAGGCATATATTGGATCAAAATATTATTTTTTTTTACCAATACTTCAGTTGGCAGAGCGCCGACCTTAATCAAGATATTATAGCAACTCATTATGTAGCGTTATGTGACGCTGAGTTTGTTGTTGACACACTTTAAAATGTTATAATACCTTGATAAAGGTTGGCGTTCAGCCAACTGAAATATTGGTAAAATAAATAATATTTTGATCCAATATATGCCTTTTTAATTAAAGTTAACTCCATGTTTATTATTATATTTCCATTTGCTTGTGATAATATTGTGATGAAGAAATATAATTTATATTTATCATTTAATTCAATTATTCAATGAAAATATTTGAAACAGATTTATCTACTTATATATTTGCCTTATTCTGTCTGTCTGTCTGTCTGAAGCTCACGGATAGAATGCCCGCCCATTGGCTGCCAGCAAACACGTGACCTCCCTGCCCGCCCCCCCTCTAGACAACCCTGTTATCAGCTGTGTGATACATACACCTGTCTATAGCGGCCATTCTAGACAACCCTGTTATCAGCAGTGTGTTACATCCACCTGTCTATACAGACCACCCTGTCTATAGCGGTCACCTTAGACAACCCTGTTATCAGCTGTGTGATACATACACCTGTCTATACAGACCACCCTGTCTATAGCGACCACTCTAGACAACCCTGTTATCAGCCGTGTGATACATCCACCTGTCTATACCGACCACCCTGTCTATAGCGACCACCCTAGACAACCCTGTTATCAGCTGTGTGATACATCCACCTGTCTATACAGACCACCCTGTCTATAGCGGTCACCTTAGACAACCCTGTTATCAGCTGTGTGATACATACACCTGTCTATACAGACCACCCTGTCTATAGCGACCACTCTAGACAACCCTGTTATCAGCCGTGTGATACATCCACCTGTCTATACCGACCACCCTGTCTATAGCGACCACCCTAGACAACCCTGTTATCAGCTGTGTGATACATCCACCTGTCTATACAGACCACCCTGTCTATAGCGACCACCCTAGACAACCCTGTTATCAGCTGTGTGATACATCCACCTGTCTAAACAGACCACCCTGTCTATAGCGACCACTCTAGACAATCCTGTTATCAGCTGTGTGATACATCCACCTGTCTATACAGACCACCCTGTCTATAGCGACCACCCTAGACAACCCTGATATCAGCTGTGTGATACATCCACCTGTCTAAACAGACCACCCTGTCTATAGCGACCACTCTAGACAACCCTGTTATCAGCTGTGTGATACATCCACCTGTCTATACAGACCACCCTGTCTATAGCGACCACCCTAGACGACCCTGTTATCATCAGTGTGATACATCCACCTGTCTATACAGACCACCCTGTCTATAGCGACCACTCTAGACAAAATGTAATGCCTCGATAAAGGTTGGCGTTCAGCCAGCCGAAATATTGGCAAAATAAATATTTTATAAAATCCAATATATGCCTTTTATTATCTAATGAATTAAGTATGAATTGCTCTATTTTCAAATATATAATACATCCACCTGTCTATACAGACCACCCTCTCATAGCGGTCACCCTAGGCAACCCTGTTATCAGCTGTGTGATACATCCACCTGTCTATACAGACCACCCGTCATATCGGTCACCCTAGGCAACCCTTTTATCAGCTGTGTGATACATCCACCTGTCTATACAGACCACCCTGTCATAGCGGTCACCCTAGGCAACCCTGTTATCAGCTGAGTGATACATCCACCTGTCTATACAGACCACCCTGTCATAGCGGTCACCCTAGGCAACCCTGTTATCAGCTGTGTGATGCATCCACCTGTCTATACAGACCACCCTGTCATAGCGGTCACCCTAGGCAACCCTGTTATCAGCTGAGTGATAGATCCACCTGTCTATACAGACCACCCTGTCATAGCGGTCACCCTAGGCAACCCTGTTATCAGCTGTGTGATACATCCACCTGTCTATACAGACCATCCTGTCATAGCGGTCACCCTAGGCAACCCTGTTAACAGCTGAGTGATACATCCACCTGTCTATACAGACCACCCTGTCATAGCGGTCACCCTAGGCAACCCTGTTATCAGCTGTGTGATACATCCACCTGTCTATACAGACCACCCGTCATAGCGGTCACCCTAGGCAACCCTGTTATCAGTTGAGTGATACATCCACCTGTCTATACAGACCACCCTGTCATAGCGGTCACCCTAGGCAACCCTGTTATCTGCTGTGTGATACATCCACCTGTCTATACAGACCACCCGTCATAGCGGTCACCCTAGGCAACCCTGTTATCAGTTGAGTGATACATCCACCTGTCTATACAGACCACCCTGTCATAGCGGTCACCCTAGGCAACCCTGTTATCTGCTGTGTGATACATCCACCTGTCTATAGCGACCACTCTAGGCAAAATGTAATGCCTCGATAAAGGTTGGCGTTCAGCCAGCCGAAATATTGGCAAAATAAATATTTTATAAAATCCAATATATGCCTTTTATTATCTAATGAATTAAGTATGGATTTCTCTATTTTCAAAATATATAATACATCCACCTGTCTATACAGACCACCCTGTCATAGCGGTCACCCTAGGCAACCCTGTTATCAGCTGTGTGATACATCCACCTGTCTATACAGACCACCCTGTCATAGCGGTCACCCTAGGCAACCCTGTTATCAGCTGTGTGATACATCCACCTGTCTATACAGACCACCCTGTCATAGCGGTCACCCTAGGCAACCCTGTTATCAGCTGTGTGATACATCCACCTGTCTATACAGACCACCCTGTCATAGCGGTCAGCCTAGGCAACCCTGTTATCAGCTGAGTGATACATCCACCTGTCTATGCAGACCACCCTGTCATAGCGGTCACCCTAGGCAACCCTGTTATCAGCTGTGTGATACATCCACCTGTCTATACAGACCACCCTGTCATAGCGGTCACCCTAGGCAACCCTGTTAACAGCTGAGTGATACATCCACCTTTCTATACAGACCACCCTGTCATAGCGGTCACCCTAGGCAACCCTGTTATCAGCTGTGTGATACATCCACCTGTCTATACAGACCACCCTGTCATAGCGGCCACCCTAGGCAACCCTGTTATCAGCTGAGTGATACATCCACCTGTCTATACAGACCACCCTACCATAGCGGTCACCCTAGGCAACCCTGTTAATCAGCTGAGTGATACATCCACCTGTCTATACAGACCACCCTGTCATAGCGGTCACCCTAGGCAACCCTGTTATCAGCTGAGTGATAGATCCACCTGTCTATACAGACCACCCTGTCATAGCGGTCACCCTAGGCAACCCTGTTATCAGCTGTGTGATACATCCACCTGTCTATACAGACCACCCTGTCATAGCGGTCACCCTAGGCAACCCTGTTATCAGCTGTGTGATACATCCACCTGTCTATACAGACCACCCGTCATAGCGGTCACCCTAGGCAACCCTGTTATCAGTTGAGTGATACATCCACCTGTCTATACAGACCACCCTGCCACAGCGGTCACCCTAGGCAACCCTGTTATCAGCTGAGTGATACATCCTCCTGTCTATACAGACCACCCTGTCATAGCGGTCACCCTAGGCAACCCTGTTATCTGCTGTGTGATACATCCACCTGTCTATAGCGACCACTCTAGGCAAAATGTAATGCCTCGATAAAGGTTGGCGTTCAGCCAGCCGAAATATTGGCAAAATAAATATTTTATAAAATCCAATATATGCCTTTTATTATCTAATGAATTAAGTATGGATTTCTCTATTTTCAAAATATATAATACATCCACCTGTCTATACAGACCACCCTGTCATAGCGGTCATCCTAGGCAACCCTGTTATCAGCTGTGTGATACATCCACCTGTCTATACAGACCACCCTGTCATAGCGGTCACCCTAGGCAACCCTGTTATCAGCTGTGTGATACATCCACCTGTCTATACAGACCACCCTGTCATAGCGGTCACCCTAGGCAACCCTGTTATCAGCTGTGTGATACATCCACCTGTCTATACAGACCACCCTGTCATAGCGGTCAGCCTAGGCAACCCTGTTATCAGCTGAGTGATACATCCACCTGTCTATGCAGACCACCCTGTCATAGCGGTCACCCTAGGCAACCCTGTTATCAGCTGTGTGATACATCCACCTGTCTATACAGACCACCCTGTCATAGCGGTCACCCTAGGCAACCCTGTTAACAGCTGAGTGATACATCCACCTTTCTATACAGACCACCCTGTCATAGCGGTCACCCTAGGCAACCCTGTTATCAGCTGTGTGATACATCCACCTGTCTATACAGACCACCCTGTCATAGCGGTCACCCTAGGCAACCCTGTTATCAGCTGAGTGATACATCCACCTGTCTATACAGACCACCCTACCACAGCGGTCACCCTAGGCAACCCTGTTATCAGCTGAGTGATACATCCACCTGTCTTTACAGACCACCCTGTCATAGCGGTCACCCTAGGCAAACCTGTTATCTGCTGTGTGATACATCCACCTGTCTATACAGACCACCCTGTCATAGCGGTCACCCTAGGCAACCCTGTTATCAGCTGTGTGATACATCCACCTGTCTATACAGACCACCCTGTCGTAGCGGTCACCCTAGGCGACCCTGTTATCAGCTGAGTGATACATCCACCTGTCTATACAGACCACCCTGTCATAGCGGTCACCCTAGGCAACCCTGTTATCTGCTGTGTGATACATCCACCTGTCTATACAGACCACCCTGTCATAGCGGTCACCCTAGGCAACCCTGTTATCAGCTGAGTGATACATCCACCTGTCTATACAGACCACCCTGTCATAGCGGTCACCCTAGGCAACCCTGTTATCAGCTGAGTGATACATCCACCTGTCTATACAGACCACCCTGTCTATAGCGGCCACTCTAGACAACCCTGTTATCATCAGTGTGATAAATATACCTGTCTATACAGACCACCCTGTCTATAGAGACCACCCTAGACAACCCTGTTATCAGCTGTGTGATTCATCCACCTGTCTATACAGACCACTCTGTCTACAGCGGCCACTTTAGGCAACCCTGTTATCATCAGTGTGTTACATTCACCTGTCTATACAGACCACCCTGTCTATAGCGACCACCCACCTGTCTATACAGACCACCCTGTCTATAGCGGTCACTTTAGGCAACCCTGTTATCATCAGTGTGTTACATTCACTTGTCTATAAAGACCACCCTGTCTATAGCGACCACCCTAGACAACCCTGTTATCAGCTGTGTGATACATCCACCTGTCTATACAGACCACCCTGTCTATAGCGGTCACTTTAGGCAATCCTGTTATCAGCAGTGTGATACATACACCTGTCTATACAGACCACCCTGTCTATAGCGACCACTCTACAGCTGTGTGATACATCCACCTGTCTATACAGACCACCCTGTCTATAGCGGTCACTCTAGGCAACCCTATTATCAGCTGTGTGATACATCCACCTGTCTATACAGACCACCCTGTCTATAGCGGCCACCCAAGACAACGTTTTTGAAATATATTCGCACTCGTGTAAACCCCGGGCGTTGCCCGGGCCTTTCGTCTAGTTATTTTATATTTGAGAATCATAATTTAGTTACCTAGCTTGCTTGCTCGATATTTTCTAGCTGTAGATAGTTTGGTTAATTTGTTAATAATTGTCGACTGGTCGTGGTGACGTTATCAATAAATACTTTTACATCTCCAGATATTAAAAGACTTGATTTCTACGCTACAAATTAAATTATTGATGTGCAATATAACATAATCCATACTTAGTTTATTTATTTATTACCTGTTACAAACAAGACACGCTATATCCGATCTGTAATATTAATATTGTAGTAGAGTAGGTAACATAATAATCAAGAAGAAAATAAACAATTAAGAAAAAGAGCATTGAATAAACATATACATTAAACAAATAAGCAACAACATAAGCAGATAGAAGAAATCGCAAAGTAATTATTCACAGTATGTTAAGTAATGATGGAAGTTGATTTAATGAAGTTATCTGTAACAATTAGTATCGTGGAGAGAGAAAGTTGATCAAGTTGAGCTATTTACAATGAGTTATGTTCTAAAGTAACTTATTAATTATTTACATTGATGTAAATCAAGTCGCATAGTAGTGTAGTTTCTCAAGCTGCATGAATCCCTAGTTTGCATTTGAAATTGATGCATCATATTCATTGTGTCATTACTATAGTGTCTTTAAATACTATAATTTCTAGTTGCTAACCACCTTCCTCTAATGACGATTGCAATACCACTACTGAGAAAACCATCACACTTAATGATTTCATCAGTCCAAATTTCCCCTCAAATTCAATTTGGACATTGTGTCATGAACCTTGATCAAGACATTAAAGCAACTGAAGTTTGTTGGAGCATTGTGAATCCAATGTCCAAATACACTCATGGACAAAACTCAAGAAAGTTCCATATTTAAAGCATAAACCACTCATTATTTGCTTATAATACGTCCGTTTTTCCCATACATGTAAATTGGAATGTTCTTAAAAATATATTATAACTTTTGAAAAGAGAGAACAATCCATAAATAGATATTTAATCAAAAAGACATACATTGGATGAATATTAATTTATTTTACCAATATTTCAGTTGGCTGAACGCCAACCTTTTTAAAGAAATTATAACATATGAATTTGTTGTTGACATAAATATGTTATAATACCTTAAAAAAGGTTGGCATTCAGCCAACTCAAATATTAGTAAAATAAATTATATTTTGATCCAATATTTGCCTTCTTAATTAAATATACACCTATCCCTCGATTTACACGTTTTTCTCAGGAACGTATCTACCTTGTAAATCGGGGGATAGCTGTACTCTAATATTAGATAATAAAAAAGGCATATATTGGAATCAATAAAATATTTATTTGCCAATATTTCGGTTGGGTGAACGCTGAACCTTTATCAAGGCATTACATTTTTGTATAAACAAACTCATTTTATTCAATCCAATATATCCCTTATTTATTTAATACTGATTTAAATATGGATTTCTCTATTTTCAAAATAATATAATATAAAATCGAATATAGAAAAGTATATGCAAGTAAATGTATATACAAAGTATGGACAAAAAGTAACCGAACTTTTAAGTTAAATTCAACGTGGAGGGTCATATAAGGGAGGGTAGACCGTGTTGGATCCTATTTATAAAAGAATTGATGATTTAAAAAAATATTTTAAAACCTTTATATATATATATATATTTTAAAAGTTCGGTTACCTTTTGTTTTGTACCTTGTTTTTTTAGATAGAATTATAAATATTATAACGTAGAAATTTAGTCTTTGTATATCTGAAGGTGTGAAATTATTTATTGATGACGTCACCGCGACCAGTCGACAAATATTAAAAAACTAGACGAAAGGCCCGGGCAACGCCCGGGGTTTACCCGAGTGCGAATATATTTCAAAAACGTTGTCTTGGGTGGCCGCTATAGACAGGGTGGTCTGTATAGACAGGTGTAGGTATCACACAGCTGATAATAGGGTTGCCTAGAGTGACCGCTATAGACAGGGTGGTCTGTATAGACAGGTGGATGTATCACACAGCTGTAGAGTGGTCGCTATAGACAGGGTGGTCTGTATAGACAGGTGGATGTATCACACGGCTGATAACAGGGTTGTCTAGAGTGGTCGCTATAGACAGGGTGGTATGTATAGACAGGTGTATGTATCACACAGCTGATAACAGGGTTGTCTAAGGTGACCGCTATAGACAGGGTGGTCTGTATAGACAGGTGGATGTAACACACTGCTGATAACAGGGTTGTCTTGAATGGCCGCTATAGACAGGTGTATGTATCACACAGCTGATAACAGGGTTGTCTAGAGGGGGGGCGGGCAGGGAGGTCACGTGTTTGCTGGCAGCCAATGGGCGGGCATTCTATCCGTGAGCTTCAGACAGACAGACAGACAGACAGAATAAGGCAAATATATAAGTAGATTAAACCCAACTATCTACAGCTAGAGAACATCGAACAAGCAAGCTAGGTAACTAAATGATGATTTTACAAATACAGAGTAATATATAGTTTTATAATCTGTTGAATATTTTCATTGAATAATATTAAAAATTAAATAATAACTTATTTCTTCGCCACAATATAATCTATATAGAATTTAAGTTTTATTTTTCTCAATCTAATGAACTATTCAAGAAATTCTTTCCAATTGCTGTCCCAAATTTCATTTCTTCTGATAAATTCACTACTTTATTCTTAACAAGCAAAGGACCCTTCTTAAGTTTCCTATTCAAACTGAATGTTATCAATGATCCAACATGTGAATGCCGCTTAGATGTTGAATCACCAGAGCATCTTCTTTTAACTTGCCCTCTGACTAATCAAATTGTATATAGATACTTTGAAACATTACCAAATTCTCTTTGTGTATATACTCTATCTTATCAGAACTTTGTTAAGTTTAGAACTATTTGTACAATAATTTACAAAACACTACTAATCCATCGTGTAAATAATTAATCATATATATGTAAATAATACTAGCACAGCACAATAGTCCTTTGGACTTCGTGCTTTTGTAACAATAAATAAATAAATTAATTAAATCTCAATTTTTCAACTTCTAGGAATATCGTGAATAAAATTTCAAATAGGTCAACATACATGACGCTTCATATTGTGTAATTAAAAACATAAATATTCAAAATATCATTAAAAAAATATTTTGTGCCAAAATTGATAGTTATAAATTTGAACGATAGATGGCAATTGAAATTATAAACCTAAATTTTCAATGGCGTCAAATTCTTTTATTTCTTTGATACAAAAAAATGTGAGAGCTTTGGGAAATCTCCTTAAACTTTCCCATTACAAGATATTTAATCTTAAGCCTCCCATATTTGATACACAGTGACCTTCATTGAAGACACGAGATAACCATATGTGAATAAAATTGCCTCTGTCTCCTTCCAAAAAAAAAAAAAAACATCAGACATCAAATACTTTCCACTTCCTTAAATAAAAAGTCGGTGGACGAGTAGGTAACACTCTCGATTCCCGACAGTCATGAACCGGGATTAACTCCGCCTTTGCCGGTCCCAAGCCCGGATGAAAAAGGAGGAGGGGGAGCAGCAACAAGCTCGCCTAAAAACCTGGGTTCAGCTGGCCCCGGCTGATAGTACCCTGTAAGGGCTCCTGATCCAGGGATACAGGATGAGCAGCGTTTGTACTCCATATTAAGAGCGGCTGCACATGGCGTCTGTTCCTCATGTCAGAGGCGGCCATTTCTTTTGGAGCTAAGTCGGCCTGCCACTGAGTAGTGCTCCCAGTCTTAATGATAAAGGCAGACGCATTCTACTTCACCCAATCATGATGGTTGTCAACTTTACAAGCTTGACACCCTAATATGATTGGGTGGAGATAAGAAAGAAGAAGAAGAGATGAACCGGGATTGAATAACGCGTTAACATTTTGTTTAATATGTGAATAACCTTCACATATTATTCATTGTTGTAAATATCATAAACTAGGTTGCTTTTGTTGAGCGGTACCTAATAAAGTTATTTTTGGAACCACTTCCTTAACTTTTGTCTATTGTATAAGTTCCTCTCAGTAGTTCAACGATTTCAGAGCTAATGTTGACAATGATGCTCATTAAACATTCTATAGATTGGGTAAGTGATGTATGAATCGCTAGACTTCGACGATTTCAGAACTAATGTTGACAATGATGCTCATTAAACATTCTATAGATTGGGTAAGTGATGTATGAATCGCTAGACTTCGACGATTTCAGAGCTAATGTGGACAATGATGCTCATTAAACATTTTATAGATTGGGTAAGTGATGTATGAACAGCTAAAACCGTCAACCATTTCAGATCCTCAAATTTTCACTAATATGAAGGTACTTGTTTTAACTTGACAAAGGTTGACATTCAGCCAACTTAAATATTGGTTTATAAATTATTCATCTAATATATATACCTTTGTATATAAAGATATATTCATGGATTGCTCTATATTTTCAAAATATATAAATATATCTTTGATTGAAAAGGCATATATTGGATCAAAATATCATTTATTTTACCAATATTTCAGTTGGCTGAACGCCAAACTTTATCAAGGTGTTATAACATATTTAATGTGTGTTAACAAGAAACTCAGCACCACATGTTGACACACATTAAATATGTTATAATACCTTGATAATGGTTGGCGTTCAGCCAACTGAAATATTAGTAAACTAATGATATTTTGATCCAATATATGCCTTTTTAATTAAAGATTTATTTATGGATTGCTCTATTTTCAAAACGATATAAATATATAAAAAAAAAAAGAAAACATAAACCAATACTAAAAGACGTATTTTTTTAGTGTCTTTCTTTTTTTTAATATCAGTTTCCTATTTACAACAACAAAACAATAGTTGCAATGAGTATTTGGAATTTTCTTTATTAAAAAAAAGTGTAATAAATTTTTTAAATGGTTTTGTAGCCCCAATCGTTATTTTAACCCTAGACCATTATCGTGACCCCGGGGGGTTACTGAAAATTGTTTTTTTTTCTTTCAAATTCATTTTCCTTTTAGAATTTTCCCCTTCATACCTAAAATACTTTCCCCCTCCTAAGCTGTTTTGATAGATTCTAACTTCGGGCCCTGATTCTTTTTTCCAATCTAGGTCCCATATCTCCTCGTTGACCTTTTTCCTTTCAATATTTTAAAATCTAAATATCCTGTTAAAATTTTTAAATCCGTTTCATAAATATATTCAATCTTTATTTTTATATCTCAACAAGTTACGAAGAAATGGTTTCGCTTATATGGCACATGTAATTTTATGGTTTATAAAATCGAGTCCAAGATTTGTAATGAATCTACGCGCGAATAGAAATAACTTGTTCATATGTATATATTTTAAATAGAAAAGAGATTTTCTGCTTGATTTTGGAATTGTTGAGATTATCTTGATTTTGGTTATCTTGGATTAAGCTATGGTGGTACAGTCGTGGTTGAATAATAATCTTGAAAATATGAGTCTTTATCAGATATTTCTTTATTTGATCTAAGGAATATATATGAAAAAACATAATTTGATTAAAGTACTGCCTGGCTTAAGGCGAGTAGAACAAGGAAAAACAAAATATTATTTACATAATGTACAAAGGTTTTGAGCCGGCCAACGGGATAAAACAACAACGAGTTTTTATATGCAAAGTGTAACCTCTGGCGGATGATTTAACAGAATATTTGTATCTATGAAATATAATTTTTTAAATAAAATAATATTTTAATATAACATATATATACACACATGAATATATATTTTGAAAATAGAGAAATCAATAAATAAATCTTTAATTACTGAAATATTGGTAAAATAAATGATATTTTGATCCAATATGTGCCTTTTTAATAAAAAAAAAATATATATATATATATAATATTCACACACATAGATATATATAGGCAATGTAACGTTATAAACGTCAAAACTAGACGACATCTATTGACCGTCGCTCCAAACTAGCGGCTTCAGGTCGGTGACAAAGCCACAACACCAGCTTCAGGTCGGTGACAAAGCCACAACACCAGCTTCAGGTCGGTGACAAAGCCACAACACCAGCTTCAGGTCGATGACAAAGCCACAACACCAGCTTCAGGTCGATGACAAAGCCACAACACCAGCTTCAGGTCGATGACAAAGCCACAACACCAGCTTCAGGTCGTTGACAAAGCCACAACACCAGCTTCAGGTCGATGACCAAGCCACAACACCAGTTTGGAAAACTGAAAGGCGTCCACCTAGAGAAGCGACCTTTGCTTTTATATATTGATTTCCTCTCGTGAAAAATTTCCACCTATAATTTGGCCATAGATTTCACCCTAGCCAATTTAACAACTAAGAATTTCCTTGGGCGGATTGTGAAGATCCCATTAGATCCCTTGTGAATCTCATGGAATAAAGTCCACCTTGGACTGAAGAGAACTATTAGCCCAAAACCATGGTCTCTAGGTTGACGCTTCGCAGTTTTCCAAAGATGATGTTGTGGCTTTGTCATAGACCCGAGGCCGCAAGTTTGAGGCGACGGTCAATAGATGGGGTCTAGTTTTGACGTTTATTTTGACAGTAGGCGACCATTTCTTTCATAGATCAATTTCCTCACAGTAACATTTCCATCTACACAGATATTTGCTTAATTTTGTGAAGGAATTTGTCGCAACTTCGAGAAAATAAAACCCTTTCTGACCAAATTGTCTTATTTAAGAGCTATGAATTACGGCCAGCAACCTTTATCTTCATTATAATTATTTATTCATAATGCCATTTTTCGAATTAAGTAACAAAATGCAAAGTATGAAAACAAAAATAAATGGCCAATAGTTATAGCGGTTTGGAAGAACAAATGGACAACACAGATGAGCGACCTGGCTGGAAGGAACCGTCACCAAGGAAAAAGCTAACCAAAATTTTTTTTCACCTTCCTTTAACATATGTAAAAATGATTTCTTGAAACTGATTTTATTTTACATATCGGACGCGATATCACAGCTTGGGATACTTACGCCTAAATACATTTTATCAACCAATATACAATTCCCTGATTTAATATTGTGAAAAGAAGGTACAAATGTGATATTGTACTTGGATAAGGTTCATAAATTAAGAAAAAAGGCATCTCCTTGCCTTCAGACATCAACAACATTCAGTTGCACAATAGGGAGATGCCTTTTTCTTATTTGATGTAACATTATCACTGAAAGTGATGATAAATTCTCTTTTTTTACCCAAACCAATGATTTAGTTTTTATTGACTATGAAGATCCATTTTGTTGCGTCAAGTTGTAAAATAACTGAAGTAGGCCGCGATGATTAATCATTCCACATACGTAACGCCATATCTGCCGATCATAGTCTTTATTCTAACAATGAAGAAGCGAAAAGTTTGATATTTACTAAATATATCGAAAAATAAACCTAGTTTGATTAAACAAGAAAATATTGTAACTAAATAATTATTGTAAATATTTCAGTTTAAATCGTTATGTCCCCCTAGGGACACTTGCCCTGTCATACATGTATACAAGGTGCGTTCATTAATTTCCAGGACTGCTCTGTATCTTTGAAAAAATAAAACAAATAAAAAAACTAATTTAATATTTTTCAAAATATGCCCCTTCTGCCTCAATACACCTGTTCCATCTTTTTTTCCAATTGCAATTCGACAATTGTCGAAGCAGGAGATAAAATCACTTTTTGAGAGGTTCCTCAAGGTTGCTTTCGATTCAGCTTGTATCATATCAACGTTGTCAAATTTCCTTTCTTTAAACTTCATTTTCAATTTCGGATAGAGGAAAAAGTCATTGGGGGCTAAGTCGGGGGAATAGGGTGGATGAGGGATCTGTATGGTTGAATGCTTGGCCAAGAACTGCAAAACAACATGGGCTGTGTGCGGCCGCGCATTACCGACGTGAAGTATCCAGTCATTGTTTTGCCATATTTCAGGTCTTTTAAGGCGCTACTGCCTCCCTTAAGAGCCTCATTTTCCCCAAATAAACCTCTTGATTAATTGTACGTCCGAACGGAATAAATTCATGGTGAACCAAACCATTAATATAAAAAAATGTAACAAGCAATGTTTTGACTTTAGATTTTGTAAATCTTGCTTTTTGGGTTTCGGTTCCCCTCTTTCAATCCATTGGCTGGATTGACGTTTGGTTTCCGGGTCATACTGATACACCCATGTCTCATCCCCGGTAATGATTTTTTGCATCCATTCTTGATCGGTCCGAGTCATTTCAACCATGTTTTTGCAGACATCCATTCTAACCTCCTTTTGTTCCTCTGTTAGAATCCGGGGAACAAATTTTGAAGACGTCCGGACCATGTCCAAATCTTTTGTTACTATTTGATGACACAGTCCTACAGATAGTCCAGTCTCTGAAGATAAGTCTTTAATAGAAATTCTTCTGTTAGATTTAATTAATTCCTTTATTTTGAGCTTGTTTTCCTCGCAACGTAATGATCTTGGACGCCCAGTATGCTGATCATCGTTTACCTTTTCCCGACCTTTTAGGAAGCGTGAAAACCATTCAAAAGTTCTTGAACGGGATAAAGCTGCATCGGGAAAAGCTTCTTTAATCAATTTATACGGCTCAGTAGCATTATTTTTTCAATTTAAAACAAAACTTAATGCAGATTCTCTGCTCTTCGAAAATGGCCATTTTAAAATTAGAAATGCGAACTTTACAAGGAAGTTGTTTTGTTCTATTTTTAGAACGGCGCGTGCGCCACGAGACTCGTGCTTTCAGTCAGGTGTGGTCGAATGTCCAATATTTAACTCGGTATAAACATTTTTCTTTAGCTTTTTTATTTATTTTATTTTTTTTAACCAGTCCTGGAAATTAATGAACGCACCTTGTACCTTTACATTTGTCTATACATATATATACAATATTTTTAGGCCGTGAATAGAATAGTCATATGTTGTTAACAATGAGAAAAAGAGGTAAAAACGAGAAAAAAGAACTGTGTAAAAAAAAAGAAGTGTCTGGCAATTGTAAATATTCTGTTGGTGGTGTTTTATCCATTTCCATGGATAGGGGAGGTGCCATTGTTTCGTTAGTCAGCCACATTTCAGAGTTCCCTGTTCACGGTTACCGTAGCGGCTCGGGGCTCACGATACCGTACTTCCGCCCTACAGGGCAGTCCCTTACTTGTGCTGCTTCTCTCGCCCGCCACGTAGAGGAGGGGTTGGACTTCTAATCAGGAAAACACTCTGTTGTGTTAATCTAGAGCAATAACGTACCATATATATATATATAAATAATAAAGACATTTAAGCATGAATGCTTCTTTTATACATAAAACAAATTTCTACTGTCCTTACTGCGATTAATAAATATTGGGAGGGCTTGGCTCATTAGTAATGAACCCTCTCAACGGTTTCGTCAATTTAATCTTCCAGACCGCTTACAGTCAGTATGTATCTTTTTTTTTTATTATTTTGAATTAAAAGGTCTTGTCTAAATTAAATAAAGTGAAATTGTTTACTATATATTGAAATTATCGAATTAGGTTGTTGAAGCTTAATATAATTTGTGAAATGTTTGAATCATTAAAGGGACTTTTTGATAGTTATTCTCTCAGCTATAAATATTTCAATATCCTCTTATCATAAAGTCTTCTTCCTCCTTATCTCCACACTGGGTGAAGTAGAATGCGTATGCCTTTGTCATTAAGACTGGGAGCACTACTCAGTGGAAGGCCAAATTAGCTCCAAAAGAAATGGCCGCCTCTGACATGAGGAACAGACGCCATGTGCAGCCACTCCTAACATGGAGTACAAACGCTGCTCATCCTGTATCTCTGGATCAGGAGCCCTTACAGGGTACTATCAGCCGGGCCAGCTGAGCCCAGGTTTTTTAGCGAGCTTGTTACTGCTCCCCCTCCTCCTTTTTCATCCGGGCTTGGGACCGGCAACGGCGGAGTTTTATCATAAAGTAAATTTCTATCAAATCATTCTGTTGCTTTTCAATAATTTTCTCCCATATCTTCAAAAATATTAGTTTGTTAACAAGCTAATCCAAAGAAAGGTGTAAAAGTTATGAAAATTCACGTCAATTTAATCTTTTTGTAAAAGAAAGTTTTTTCTAAAGAGGTTAGATTATCTTGAAGATTGAGGTTGCCTGGCTGGCATTCATAGTTCTCAAATATAAGAGATTAGAGTTCTTAGTAACGACCAAGGTCCATTGTTACCATTATTGGCCTAGGGCCCGTAATGGAAGCCACCCTTAGGTCTGGCCACTTCCTGGTGGAAGCTGCCCTGCCATCTGCCTACTAGGTATGGATGGCATCGTACTCTGCTCAGTGATGAAGCTTGATCAATGCCAATTTGACAATTAGAACACTTTTATTGACTTCTTAGTCAATATTTACATGAAAAAGATCAAGAGAACTATATACAATCAGCCAGAGTGTCCTCCTCCAGGCGATGACCTCGATGGTCTGGGCCAGTTCGACCTGGACGAAGTATCGGTTGATTCTTGATTTCGCCGATGCGAGGATAGCCAGATCGTCTTCTATCAGACCAGTCCCGAAGATCCAAGCCCGGAGATCAGGGGGTCTGCCAACGATTGTGAAGCTTGACCAATGGACCATAGTCGAACTGACGATCTCAAGCTTATTCTCCCATTGGTCGTCTTGGCAGGGCTGATTTTATCGGGGATTTGGTCAGATCATCATAGGCAAACCGCGCCTCCAAATTTCAAATTGAATTTTACGATATGTGTTGTATATGTACTCTGAGTAATGTATATGTATTTTAGGGATGAGAGTTGTGAGTGCGAGTGTTGGATTGTTGTTGTAAGTGTGTATTGTAAGCGTGGAATTTGTGTATTATATTTTTCTAGTGATGCTTGCCTATTATGAGTGAATATTGTGAGTGTTTATTGTGAGCGTGAGACAATTGACAATTAGAACATCTTTATTGACCTCTCAGTCCGCCTCCAGGAGATGACTTCGATGGCCTCACCCAGTCCAACCTGGACGAAGGTAGACTCTTGACTTCACCGATGCGAGGATGGCCAGTTCGTCGTCCTCGAGGCTGGCCCCGAAGATCCAAGCCTGTAGGTCAGGCGGTCTCCCGATGATGTTAAAGGCTTCGCGGACGAGGGACCTGATCTTGCGGCATTTCAGTATCGGTGACCCAAGGAGCCGTCGGCGGACCTGCAGGCAGGACGGACCGGCAGATTGTGAGTGAATGTTGTGAGTGTGTATTGTGATCGTGGGATTGTGTTGTATATTGTGATTGTGGTGCGTGCGTATTGTGAGTGAATATTGTGCAAGTGTAATGCACGTACACGTATGTGTATTATGAGTGCAAGTTTTAATACAAGGGGGGATCAATAAATAAGGTGAATTATCTTATTTCTTAAAAATTAAAAAAGCAAAAATCATTAAAACCACAGAATATTAAAATATAACATCGAGAGACTATTTAAGGTGTTCTGTTCTTTTTTTCCCACGCGCGGCGCGAGACTTATAAATAAACTAAAATAGAAGCTCCCTTGAAGGATTGCACCACGCTTTAACAACGTGCAGTTATTCGTTTCTTGAATGCAGAAGGTAATCAAACATCTCAAATATGCCTAAGAATGAAAAATATCTATGGTGAGTCTTGTTTGTCTCAAAAAACATTTATAAATGGGTTAACGAGTTCAAAAATGGACGAATTCCACATTTCCTTAATTTGGACCAAAAACTTAACCGTATTCGGGTTTCAAAGGCCGCATACATAATGTAAAACTGTATCTACAATCATTAAATTAGGTTTTGAAGTTTTAGAACATCCTGCATATAGTCCAGACCTAGCCCCCTCTGAATATTTCCTTTTTGGACTACTAAAGAAGGAGTTAAAGGGAAAGCGATTTGACTCGGATGAAGATGTCCAGAAAGTGGTGCAAGATTTTTTTCACACGCTTCCTAAGAGTGCCTATAAAGAGGGTATTTACAAGTTGCCAGAACGATGGAGACGATGTATAGAAAGCCAAGGTGATTATTTTGAATAAATCAAGTCCTAATTTTTAATATCGTTCTTTTTTTATATATAAATTATAATTCACCTTATTTATTGATCCCACCTTGTAGTAGTAGTGTCCTTCTTGATGTAATACTTTATATTTCTATTTATGTATGATCATTTTTTTTTTTCAAAATGAATTTTTAAATGAGTAAAATATTTTAGGAGCTGTAAAATGCATTATTTCGCAAAAGTTAGAACAATCGATTTGAAAAAATCAAACTTTAAAATCTTAATCTGTTCAAATATTTGAATATAAATATTATATGACCCAAAATGCCCATCATAAGCGACTAAAAAAAGCAAAGCCTGTATGATTGGATAAAATGAAATCAGACAAATAGTACCTTCCACACTTTTGAACTTTATTTTATATATTTAAGGTTGACATTTCTCTCTAAACATGTATCAAGAACATCAATTATAAAATTCTCTAAGGGTTTCGATATTGGAAGAAAATAACCTAGACGAATTCAATCTAAAATGAAAATAAAGGTTGTCCCAAAAGTTCGTGTGTTTCTTAAAACGTTGTTTTTCTTATTACTTCGTTAATAATATTATTACGGCGAATACACAATAATACATAATACAACTCTGTTTCAAAAATTGTTTATAACACACAAATAATGTAATATATATTTTCTCCCCTTGCAATATCATATATATTTAAAATATGTAAATGATAATTTGTATATAAAATAGTATTTATCATAAATTCATTATCGTGATACTCCTGTTGAAGGACTGACAAGTCCGAAAGCTTGAAAATAAAAAAGTTGAAAAATAAACTTAGCCCTGGAATCTTTATTTATTTTATAACAATAAAATATACTTTGCAAAACGACACTTGAAGTTACACCGCATGAGTTTCTTTTCAACGAAAAATCAAAATTTTATTTCAAGGTGAAATATTGACTATTTATAACCTTTTTGGATGAGGTATGGAAGAGTTAATTATGAAGAGTAATTATGAACGGAAAAATAAAAGTGTCCAGGGATGGGAATCGAACCCACACTGTTCCGCTTACCGGGCAGATGCCATGTCCACTAGGCTACCCTGGACGTATTTTTCCGTTCGTAAATGATACATAAAGTAACTTATAATACAATATAATACACAAATACTTTATACATAATACAAATACATTATACATAACGGCGAATAATATTGTTATTTCAATTTTTTGCAAGTGTTTAAAGAACTTTAGGGATAACCTTGTATGACTGGATGCATCAACAAGTTTGATTTCAAGACTCAGGAGGTAATTTCAGAATACACCGAATATGGCTACTAGATATGGCGAGTCATACCATCTTTAAATGAACAATATTCGATTCTAACTGCCAGATACCATCTCCCTAGTTAGCTGATCTACAAGAAAAATAATACCAAGATTGATGATATCACGAAGTCTTCATTAAACGCTGAACGACCGGTGGTGTGATCCTTTGACCTCATCACACGGAATAACTTGATTTAATTAGGTCAGTTAACATGTAACTTGCTCAATTTTTTCCACCGACCCTCTTTCAGCATAAATAGTAAGCAGTAAATACTGGCTTATTGAAGCCTTGGGTAAAAGGTGATCGGTAAGACAGTTTGAGAGACATTGTGAACGTCGTTTCCATCTTGACTGATGTAATGATATAGATCTCGAGTCTTTAATTCCAAGGATTCTAAAGGAAGTTATCAGCAATGTTATTTCTATCCTGTAAGTTACCATCATTCCCAAACAACAGCAAGAAGAGGTGTCACTAGACAATAAACAATTCTGAGATGAAGAAGACCAAGGCTGAAGTTCTCTAAATGCATGACTGACAAATAGAGAAGAGTCGACAGCAGAGTACAGTAGTCGCCCAGGTCACGCTGTGTATTGCCAAGAAATAAGAGCCCTCTTAGACTTTTCATGATAGACTAACAAACCAAACATCACCAATCAATTACAAAATGGCTTGATCCAAAATGTTACAAGACGCTCATCTATTATCCCCCCTTGAAGATGATCACTGAATCCTCACTACAGGACCTCTTAGCCGTATAGGCGACTAGCCAGTCTCTCGGTTGCATAAATGAGAAAAACTAAGCAACACGAACCCTGGTCAATGAAATCCTCCAACATTCGCAAATATTTCAATAATTACCTTGATATAGTGGCCGATAGCCTCCTGCTGATTGCATTAGTCGATTCTGGAGCGTCCACTTCCTTTATCTCTGAAAAATATCGCCGCCAACTAAGAAAGTTATATGTTACCTTGTCCTCAAAGTCGCCGATTGATAAATTACCATTAGATAAATTTATCATTCGAATTACCGTTCAAGATAAGTTGATTCCTTTTGATTTGATTGTGTAATCGCTATGTAGTCATTGTGCCATGCTGGAATGAGGATTTTTAGAGTCGTTATAAGCACTAATAGATTGTCTTCTTCTTTCTTATCTCCACTCAATCATATCAGGGTATCAAGCTTGTAAAGCTTGTTGATGGTGTTTACTGGGGATGAGTAGAGCTCATCAATGGATGATTCAATGCAGTTAAAAATGAGTATTGGGGTTGCAGGTTGAGAATTGCACTTAATACATAATAGGAAAACCGTAATAGATATTGGACAATCTGAATTATTTTTAATGCATGTTTTTTAACGCATACAGCTTTATTATGACCACCGGTATTATACAGATTCATCGCAGGAAGGAAGCATAGATGGAGCTCCTATACTCCAGGTAGCACAAAGCCCAACAACAGCCTCCAGGTCCGACACATTTCCAGTGGCCACAGATTCCACCGTACATACATCAGTGCATGTTACAAGAGCCAAGCCCTACAGACTCTTGAAGCTAAACAGCCATACATGATTATGTCATACCGTCTCGATCTCAAATAGCTGAGTCATCTTCTAAGGATGTAGGAATTCTCGTTATCATCTATAGTGAAATCTCTTATTGATTGAGGAAATAATTCTACCTGGTGTTATTGTGAGCGCCTAATATATAAAGGGAAGTATTTCTTGCTAATAGAAAATCCGAATCACAGACAATCCCAAGAAGTATGTTTAAAGTGTTGTCGAATCTTTGAAAGAAGCATATCTCAGTGTCATGGAAGCTACATCTACAGAAAAAATTCTTCATTCTCTAAAGAAAGTAAACAAATTCTACAATCCCTTTGTTGGGTTTCCTTTTAATTACAATTGATTCAAATTCCCTGGATATAGTCTGAATAATGCAACAGGTTTCTGGGGATGTGTTTCTTTTCTTTTTATTAACGCAATCTCAAGCTTTCGGGAATCTCTGCCCTTCTACAGGAGTACAAAAAACGTATAAACACGGTTAAGATCCTATTTAAGTGTATCAATATATAAGTTTTACCTATATATTGTACCAACAAGTAATTCTGCTGTCCTCAAAGCCTATGTCCATAGAGAGTTCATCTAAAATGCCCATTCCAAGATTCTAGCATCAGTATCACTATAAAAGGAAGATCGAAAAAAATGCAATATAACAGCGATATGGTAGATTAAACTGGCGAAACCGCTGGAAGGGTTCACCACTGATGAGCCAGGCCCTCACATTAATTTTTCCATTGCAGTAAGGGCAGTAGAAATTGTTTATTTTTAAAAAGAATCATACGCGTCTATAATAGTTTCGAAGGATAACTTATGTTTTAAGGCGGTCCCTCATGAATGATTCTATGGTATAAGTTGAATTTAAACTAGTTAAAATCACTAGAAGAGCCTACTGTGCTTTACTATCAATACTCAAGCTTGATTTAAAGATATATTGATAGATTATAGTACAGACCGTTACTTGGCACTTTGCTGAATCCATTTCCTTAGATTCTTGTAAATGTTAAGATATGACTGAGTAAAATTTGACATCAGAATATTTCTCAACAAGTTTTATTAAAAACTTATCCAAAAAATATTGAATAGTACCTTTAAATACCATTTATATCGTTTTTTTTTCTTTTGTGAGACCAAATTATTACTAACATTTGAAATATAAAAAGAAATCAGTGGACGAGTGGGTAAAACCCTCGATTCCCGACAGTCATGAACTGGGATTGAATCCCGTATTAGACACTTTGTTTTAATATTATAAACCTTCACACATATTATTCATTGTAAAACGACACTTGAAGTTACACCGCATGAGTTTCTTTTTAACGAAAAATCAAATTTTTATTTCAAGGTGAAATATCGACTATTTCTAACCTTTTTGGATGAGGCATGAAAGGATGAATTATGAAAAGTAATAATGAACGGAAAAGTGGACATGGCATCTGCCCGGTAAGCGGAACATTGTGGGTTCGATTCCCATCCCTGGACACTTTTATGTTCCGTTCATCATTACTTTTCATAATTCATCCTTTCATACCTCATCCAAAAAGGTTAGATATAGTCAATATTTCACCTTGAAATAAAAATTATATTTTTCGTTAAAAATAAAACTCATGCGGTGTAACTTCAAGTGTCGTTTTACAATCACACAGGCCGCAGTGTATTATATTGTAATATTCATTGTTGTAAATATCAAAAACTAGGTTGCTCTTTTTGAACGGTACCTAGTAAAGTTATTTTAAAACAAAAATATAAATATTAACAAGCTTTTTTTCAAGATTTATATGATTAAAATACATGAAATTTAAACTATTTTGACTCGTATAATTCTTTTTGAAATAAAACAATTTTTCAATGTTCCTACTGCAATCAATAAAATTGGGGGCAGTATAAAATTGTTTTATTTCAAAAAGAATCATACGTCTCAAAAATGTTTATATTTCTTATAACAGATCACGCGCTAATGTATCATTTTGAGAAAAATATATGTTTAAACATAGTGGGTCTTTCAAATTATATTGATGAACATTTGTACTTTTATCTTATCTCAGTTTTT
The DNA here is from genome assembly GCA_030710605.1 of Cordylochernes scorpioides. Taxonomy (NCBI): domain Eukaryota; kingdom Metazoa; phylum Arthropoda; class Arachnida; order Pseudoscorpiones; family Chernetidae; genus Cordylochernes; species Cordylochernes scorpioides. The sequence goes on along the minus strand of CP092865.1, from coordinate 116,165,903 downwards.
AGTTGGAAAAAAATGTTGTTTTTGTTTGTTAGCGAACCAATCTCTCACGCCTTCTAATTGGACGAATGTTGCCATTCTATATACAGTTACGAGCGTCATGCGTGCGTTCTTCATCTCTGTCACCGTTTGCTTTTTTTTTTTTTTGGAATGGCGCTCTCCTATTGGTCCGCTACGATGGCGCCGCCACTGCGCGAGACACTTTGTTTTTGACCTTGCCCCCCCCAGTCGCTTTTTGGTTTTTGTAACTATTGTGTTGGAGCGGGTCGCTCCTTAAATAAATGCATATATTAGTTAATAATTAAATGGAATCCTCTCTTTCTTTTTCCCAGTAAGAGACGCCTACGGAAGCCAACAGTACATAGACAGATAAAGCACATAGGCTATAGTTATTAACTAATATATGCATTTATTTAAGGCGCCAATTTATAATTGTAACAAATAGTATTTGAATAAAACATTCAATCGGGTAAAACACGGGCGTTAATGATCCAACAGGTCCACGTGTCTAAATTAAAACACGGGCGTTGCCCGGGTCATTCGGCTAGTGTTTGTATATAAGAGGGGTTATATGGTATTGCGATTACCACGCTCTGCTAGCTTTTCTACTCTCCACGGTCACCTCTGCCTCCCCCTGATCTCCGCGGATCACTACCCTGCCCCAATGATCCTCCTCTACATCCCAGCTCTCCTGGCCTCACCCGGCAATGATCCCCTGGCCACCCATCCATCTCCAACAGTACAATGTATACAGTGATTTGTATATATTCCGCTTTATGCATCCATCGGGGCTAAAAAATCATCCATTCTGGTTAGCAGTTCTGTAAATAAAGATATTTACGTATTGCGATGAGGCCAGTGTGGGGGATATTGGTGTGGAGACGCTTAAAGTGTTCTCTGCGTACTTTATCATTATCTGGTGATCTCCTCGCATACCTGTGTGACCCCGGTCCGATCCCTACCAACGCTACAATAAAGGATAAGTACTGTTTTGTTTTTATATAGCAAATCGTGAGTTTTTTATTATTATTTTGCTCCTTTTTATTGTTGTTGTTGTACTATTGAGTGTACGCTTTTCTGTGTGTTTAATACTATTACTTTAGGCCCCAGTAATTTGCAACTTTGTGTGTTTTCCCGTAAATAGTAACTTTTGTCATCTTTTGTCAGGTCAGCACACACACTTTTAATATGTAAAATAATTTATTAAAAAGCTACAAATTATGAATAAATAATTCTTTATTTCGTACAAATAGGAAGGGGGATGTGTATAAAAACTTTCTTGAAATCAATATTGTCAATGATTGTATATTTAACATGCATTAAATATGGTTTATAGCTAGAAATATATATTTACAAAATCTTAGGTGTGTTCAGAAAAAGGAATGTTTCTATGGACTTGAAGTTAGATGCACGTAGAGAATCAGATGAGAAATGAGGTAGATGCAATTTTGGCACTAGAGGTAGGATTCATGGTGAATTAATGTGTAGTTTATGTTAATAACGAGCCAGTCGTCATGTATTTGATGGGAAAGTCTACTGAGAATGTGCCCTTAGTCCATGTAGGTCCTGGATGGATGGTTCATGGGAAGGAACCATTTGATCATATTGGCCATCTTGTCTTGATGTACTAGGCATATTGTATTGTCCCTCTTGTCCTTGTGCACGAGGGATTTCGTATTGTTCCTCTTGTCCTTGTGCACCAGGCATATTGTATTGTCCTTCTTGTCCTTGTGCACGAGGGATTTCGTATTGTTCCTCTTGTCCTTGTGCACTAGGCATATTGTATTGTCCTTCTTGTCCTTGTTCACGAGGGATTTCGTATTGTTCCTCTTGTCCTTGTGCACTAGGCATACTGTATTGTCCTTCTTGTCCTTGTGCACGAGGGATTTCGTATTGTTCCTCTTGTCCTTGTGCACCAGGCATATTGTATTGTCCTTCTTGTCCTTGTGCACGAGGGATTTCGTATTGTTCCTCTTGTCCTTGTGCACTAGGCATATTGTATTGTCCTTCTTGTCCTTGTGCACGAGGAATTTCGTATTGTTCCTCTTGTCCTTGTGCACTAGGCATATTGTATTGTCCTTCTTGTCCTTGTGCACGAGGGATTTCGTATTGTTCCTCTTGTCCTTGCGCACGAGGGATTTCGTATTGTCTCTCTTGTCTTTGTTCATTAGGGAGTTCATATTGTCCCTGCTGTCTTTGTCCACTAGGGATATCATATGCCTCATGATTTGGATATTCGATATCATATAATGTCATATCGTCTTGGTTAATGGAGTATTCCGGTTGCTCCATTACATGGCTTCCTTGAGAAGACAATTCTTGTGTATAGTGTTTTCCGTAGATATGTTCATATTCGTTATAATAAGCTGGCATGTTTCCATTCAACTGTTCTGGAACTATATCTTCCTCGTCGTCATAGCCCTGGTATGGAACATCGTCTTCGGGAACATATTCTGGTTGATTTGGACCATTCATTTCAGCTCGATCTGATTGATATGATTCGTAATCATCTTGTTGTTGCGGTTTATCATCGTTTGCTTGCTTTGGTGCTTCTTGAGCATACTGGTCTTCTGATTTTTCTTCCGGAACTGCATATTTATTTTGATACATATATGATAAGCTTGATTCGGGAGCCTTTTCATCCATATTTTTACCATCTTTAGCATCTAAATTTGAATATTCTTGTCCATTTGAATGAATTGAATCTTGTTCAGGTTTCTGAGCAGAATTACCATCTTCATTTTGACCTTCTGATGCTGGATATTCGTATTCTTGAGGTTGTGGTAATGAATTTTGGTTGTTATCATTATTAATATTATCGGCCTTGTGTTCTGGAACTGAATATTCATATGACTGTTCAGGGTTATCGCTAACTTGTTCTTGGGGTCGGTCAACTATATACGTATTCCATTTTGGCTGTCTTTCAGGTTGAAGTTGACGATAAATTTGAGCATATTCGTTTCTATCCATCAAATAATCGTAATTATAGATTTGTTCATCAGCTACTTTCTGTTCATATGGAGCTGGAGTTGTGTAGAGCATTTCAGATTCTTCTTGAGGTTTATAAACCTGCTCGTATGGCCTCTGTTCTTCTTTGGAATCCCGGTAATCCTGAGGTTGACCGTCAGCCTGGACAAGAGGTGGATTGTAGGCCTCAGTTGAAGGTTGGCGTATTTCTTCTTGATCTTCTGGCTGGGCATATTCTCGTGAATTACGAACTCCTTCATCCTTAACAAGTCTGAGAGGCCGATAAGGCTTCATTGTGGAATGTATTTCTTGGTAAAGTGGCTCTTTTCTATACGAACCAATATTTTGGCTTTGTGATTCTTCATTTATTAATCTAGCTGGCTTATATGGCTTGATAGTAGGTCGCATTTGACGAGAAATGCTTTCTTTTTGGTATTCTTGCTCATATTGGGGCATAGCTGAAGACTTTTGGGTTGCAGATAGCAACTCATGAGAAGGATATATGTATGGTTTTGGAGTAGTTGATATTTCTTCTTGTAAATGTTTATATTCATGAATGCGAATATAGGGCTCAGGAGTAGTATTCATTTGGTCATTAGGGTTTTCCTTCTGATAAGCTTGGTCACGTGATGGAGCCATATGGGGTTCTGGTGAAGTGTATATTTGTATTTGGGACTTCTGTGCTTCAGGTACAGGTATCGATTCAGGCATCATTTGTCTCCCAGAGTTAATATGTAATTGTTCATATGGCATTTCTTCTTTTCTGATCTCTTCATAAGGTAGTTGAGATTGAATATTATGTGGTAATTGTATTATTTCTTGATTTTCGTTTTCCAAAACGTTTCTTTGTGAGGGCCTTAGTGGTGAAATTTCATATTGTGGTTGAATATTCTCACTTTCTCTTTGTTGTTCATATGAGATTGAATCTGAGAGTGGCATCTGCTTAATAGAATCGTCTTGGTTATTATTATGAACCTTGGCATTGTATTCCAATGCTTCCTTTTGATGATGTATTGCTTCTCTTTGATTATCTATATATTCTTGTTCAGATAAAGCCTGAGATTGCTCAATTTTCCTGGGATTTGAGTATTCTTCCATTTTAACTTGGTCATATTCTACTTGATCATATTTTATCGTAGTTGTAGGTAGGTTATATTCGTCTGCAATTTTTTCTTGAGGATATTGCCTGTTCGGTTCTGAGTTTATATTAATGTTTTCGGACAATCTTTCATTCTGATATATTTGTTCATATGAAATAACCTCCATCGGTATTGGCGTTGTAGGTTGTTCAAGAACCATTGGTTCTTGTTGATTGGATATTTCAGGATAACCTAAGTTTTGTTCCTGAGATGGATAATCATTTACTACTGGGAGTTCTTGGTATCTTTGACCTTGAAGTCTTCTAGCACGGATGGAGATTCTAGGCCTCTTACGGCCTCGTTTGCCCTTTAGCCGTCTTCGCATGGAAGGTCTTCTTGGAATAGATTCCTCAGCAACTGGAGCTAGAGGTTGTAGCAATGGCGCTGGGGTTGTGGTTGTTGTGGAGGTGGTTGTTGGGGGAGGTGTTGTGGTTGTTGTAGTGGGTGCCCTTGTTCTCCTGACAGTAACTGGAGCACGGGTGGTTGTTGGCATTAGCACTCCGTAGCTAGTTCGGGAAAGAGGCCGAAGTCGGGCACCAAACACCTCCCGGGAGGAAGAGAGTCGACCATTCTGTAACACAGAAAACATATCAGCATATTAGTTTACTGAATGTACATATGCAATAGTGGCGCAATAAAAGACCCATGTACTCTTCAATTCCTATGTTAAAGTTAAGATGGATATCCCAATCTAAGAACGTGGTATCACACACAAATATAAGAATATATAAAATTTTAATAAATATATATTTATTTTGAAGAGAGAGAGAGAGAGAGAGAGATTGAACAATCCATAATTAAATTTATATTATTTTATTGTTCCAATATTTCGAGGGACAACTCGCCTCTCTTTATCAAGGATGTTTGTGTTTTTTTACTAAAATATGCGAGCACGCGTACACCACTCTCGTTCTACAAGACCAATGAAGGAATTGTATCTTTGATTTAAATATTGCAATCAGTATATATACAGCTAACAATTATATATAATATTATCTATAATATCATATATAATTATTATCTGCATATATTTCATACACATCTCTAGTAGTGCAACTACTACAATGATAACTAGTTAAGTGATAAAAGCGATATAACTAGAGATTCTGTATTAAAGCCGCCTTTGCCGGTCCCAAATCCGAATGAAAACTAAGGAGGGGGAGCAGTAACAAGCTCGGTAAAAAAACCTGGGCTCAGCTGGCCCAGCTGATAGTACCCTGTAAGGACTCCTAATCCAGGGATACAGGATGAGCAGCGTTTGTACTCCACGTTAAGAGCGGCTGCACATGGCGTCTTTTCCTCATGTCAGAGGCGGCCATTTCTTTTGGAGCTAAGTCGGCCTGCTACTGAGTAGTGCTCCCAGTCTTAATGACAAAGGCAGATGCATTCTACTTCAGCCAGTCTCATGATGGATATCAAATCTCTTTTGATGATCTCTACTCAACCCCAGAGACCGTCAAAAATCTCAAGCTCAACAGGCTTGGTAACTTAATATGATTGAGTGTATATAAGAAAGAAGAAGAATATCTGTATTTAAAATTAAAACTATATCTCCATAAAATAATCCTTTGTATCAATATTGAGTAAAATCAATCAGGCCTCCAGGGAAAAGTATATTTTCAAAACATTTTTATTATTCTCTAGTTTTCGGGTACGGACGTCCTACTACAGGAGAAAACTTGGTATAATTATTACTTGGTACTATACCAAGTTTACTCCTGTAGATGGGCGTCCGTGCCCAAAAGCTAGAGAATAAAAAGTTTGTGAAAAGATCATTTTCCCTGGAGGCCTTATTAATTTCACTTAAAACCATATCTTTATGAAAGCTTATTCCATATGGCGTTACACTTACTCAAATTGCAAAATTTTGAGCATGTATTCTTTGACAAGAGTAGGATGTCGATGTTTGCTGCGAAAATATTGTATTGTGTTCCTTAGGTCAACTTTCACTCGGGTAGAAACCGACGGAAGCCGTGTACATACATAATATTTGTTGAAGCATTGTTCCTTGTGCAAACATTGACTCGGGGAGAAACCGGGCGAAGACAGGTGTTAAAAAAGTATTGTAACGAATATTATTTGATCTTCAAAAACATTTTTAATACACACACACCTATATATATTTTCAAATAATAAGAAAAAGTAAAAAAAGGTCAGGTGTTGATGTTAAAAATAGGCATATTCTGGCCGCTTACATGAGATTTTTAAATAGCATAGCGATATCTAGTGGAAATCTAGTTGAGCAAAATAAACTAAACGTTCATTTAACCTGTTCTGTGATATATGGGCTACACAATTTCTTGATAAAATAGAAAAGCTAACCACGAACGCGTTTCGGGCTTTTGGCCTTCATCAGTGTGGTGCAAGCTGTACCACGACCAAAATTCTTTTGGTCCCAGAGACTTCCTGAGAAATCAAGAAATGGGTATGCAAGGCTAAACTTACGTAAATACGCTAAACATTTGAAAAACAATTTTAAAATAAAAGAAATAAAAAGGTCAGGTGTTGATATTAAAAATAAATTAGGCATATTCTGACCATTAACATGAGTGTTTTTTAGTGAGCATATATTTAAAGCGCATATCTTGACCGCGAACATGGCCATTCTAGATGGCTCTCTGCCTTCTGAAATACCCATGTGAGCAGTAAGGAAATACCTTTTTTGATTCCAATATCAATAACTGAATTATTTTCTGCTTTCCTTTATATTTCACCCGAACAGCTTATTTACGCAAATTTTGCTCTATATACCCATCTCTTAATTTACAGGAAGCCTCTTGGATCAAAGAAATATAGTTAGACTTTTATTATTAATCAATATAAATTAATATTTTTTTGAAAATAGAGCAATCCATACTTAAATCATTAGATAATAAAAAAGCATATATTGGATTGAATAAAATATTTATTTGCCAATATTTCGGTTGACTGAACGCCAACTTTTTCAAGGCATTACATTTTTGTATGAATTGTGATATTATAACACTATACGGCGCTGAGTTTGTTTATACAAAAATGTAATGCCCTGATAAAAGTTGGCGTTCAGCCAACCGAAATATAGGCAAATAAATATTTTATTTAATCCAATATATGCCTTTTTAATATCTAATAAATTAATATATATTAATAAAAAATTAAAGTAAAAAAATAATTGAGCAAAGTATCGAAATACTTGAACGAAGAATCGAAAATGTAAACTATTTTATACAAGTATTTTATATATATGAGTATATACAAAATTGTGTTTAAAATAATTAAGATATATTCTTTATAAATTTCTGGAAAATCAGAATTTAGCTATTAATACTTTGTCTATCTTGTGCAAAGGCCAAACCTTTTGAAAACAATCTGCAATATTTCTCTGCCATATTCTAATATATGATGATGTATTTTCAAAATCAGGTATATGGTTATTGTTTAGGGTATGATTAACTAGGAGGGGTAATGGTTTGTAATTTCTTAGAGCTGCTTTATGTTGATTGATGATTCCATAGTGATTTAATGTAGGTAGCTTGACATGTTTTGCATGTAAATTACATCGTTTTTAGTTTCCGGTTTTGAAATATTTTAGTATCTGAGTGGCGTAAGATTTAGTAAGAGTTTCTACAGGTAAACTCCGTACAATTGGTATAAGTGTATAACGAATCAAAAGTTTTTACGAAGGAGTATCTTTTATTTATTTTATAAAAGATACTCCTCCGTAAAAACTTTTGATTCGTTATACATTTAGTAAGAGTATTGCTATTTTGCATAATTATTATATATCTTCAAATATCGGTCAATTCTTAACCATAGCTATATGGAATAGAGAAATATCTATATTTTGGGATTGTGTGATCATGGCTAATTAAGATACCTTAAATAAAAAGGCATATATTAGATCAAAATATTATTTATTTTACCAATATTTCAGTTGGCTGAACGCCAACCTTTATCAAGTATTATAACATTTTAATGTGTGTCAACAACAAACTCAACGCCATATAGCGTCTATGATTATGAAAATGTTTTTGATAATAAATTCTATAAATTTCTATTTCTTTTTTTTTTTTCTGAATCCATATTTCTTTTAAAGCAGTGGGTTTCTATTCTTTTGGAAATAGGTTTTATTACAGCGATGCTATTAGGTATAGGACCAAAAGAGTTGATATTAAAATAGCTTCCTGTATGATTAGAGAAGAGAGAGAGAGAGATTTGAGATTGAAACTTCTTTATTACATAGTTCATATATGGCTATATAAGGTTAAATACAGAATAAATATATAGATAAATATAGATAGAGAGAGTTTCTTTAGATGCCAGTTTCTATATGTGATTTTTTTTTCTTTCAAACTCAATATCTAAAAAGTCTAGGGAGTTATTGTTTTTCATTCTCGTGTATGTGAATTTTAAAAAATATTTTAGATTATTTATAGAAATATTTTGATGTCATTGTCTGCTTCAATTAGACCAAAAAAATATCATCAGAGTATCTAAGCCAAGGACTATTTTCAATTGATTTGAATTGATCATTTTTATCTATTTCGTTTATAAATATGTTAGCCAATGTGAATGAATAGAGATTGCTCATTGGCAAGCCTTAATTTGCCGGAAGAATCTCTATTTGAAACTAAAATTACTATGGTCTCAACAAATTTTGATTATATCTATTAATGCTTCTTTATAGAGAGGAAGAACTATTTCTGGGTGGATTTCAAGAAATGATTGAAGAGCCAGGAGAGCTTCGTCATTTGGTATTGATGTGTGAAGATATTCTAGATCAAAGAATCCTTCTTCGGCCATTCGAAATTTGAAAGGTTTTGATAGCTTCAACGGCTACTATGGGATTGAGGACTGTGTGAGGTAGTAGCTAGTTCCAAAGGAATGCAAAGATGACTAAAGATAGAGATTGTGTGGGGTATATATTTTGCTTTTGGATTGGAGAGATGACTGAAGATAGAAATTCCGTGAGAGGGTAAAGAGGAGAACCAGCATAGCTCATTATTGTACGTAATAGAATGTTTGGTTCATAGATTTTAGGTAAGCCGTAACGTAAGGTAAATATTTTTCTTATGCTTTTAAATTATCGAATGATTTTTACCAAGTCTATGCATACTCATCATTTTATTTAGTTTTTAATTAAATTCTTTATATTAATTTAGCATTAAATATTTATGCTTGGTAATGGATTTTTGAAAACGCTTTATATATTTCTTTTATAACTTCTCTTTCTTTAAACAACTTAATTTTTACAACTTCTTGCCTACTAATTCTTGGTAATGCAAATTTAGTACCACGTAGCGTACTTTATAAAAAGGATTTTTCTTATCTCATAAGCCTCTATAATTATTCTACACGTGGGATTTTATGATTTTCTATCCATAGTCGTAGATCGAGAATCATTTTGCGTAAACATTTTTAAACTTAACGCTTCATGAAAAATTTGCATATAGAGTTAAACCTGTCTATAGCGCCCCCTCTTGGGACTCACCAAAATAGGATGCTATAGAGAATATGTTATAGACAGGTTACTTTTAATGTAAAATGTTTACATTTAATCTTTAAAATCGGGCCCTATAGAGAGGAAGGCGCTATTTAGAGGGGGACGCTATAGACAGGTTTAACTGTATCTATTCTACCTTAATAGACATTAAGTTGCATATTAGAGTAATAGTAATCCTCTGATTTTCTTCCAGAGATCCTGAACAGCTTCTGAGTCGGCTAGCATCATCTTTTGACCGAAGCTGGGTGAGTTATCATTCCAATGAGATAGTTTCAAAGTTACGATCTCATAAAAATGCTTCTTTCTGTATAAACATTTAGATATAAAAAAGAATATATATGGAAAATTTGCCGGGAGGAAATTGATCCATAGAAGCATACGGCGCCTCTGCCGTCAAAATAAACGTCAAAGCCTTGCCAGAAAAACAATTCTTTGGTAGATTGTAAAGATTCCATTAGATCCCGTGTTGATCTAATGGAATATAGTCCGCCCTAGACTGACGAGGGCCATTAGCCAGAAACCATGGTCTCTAGGTGGACGCTTCTCAGTTTGTTAAAGCTGGTGTTGTGGCTTTGTCACCGACCCGAGGCCGCTAGTTGCGACGACGGTCAATAGATGGCGCCAGGTTTTGATGTTTATTTTGACGGGAGAGGCGCCCTATGCTTCTATACAAGAATATACGAAAGAAAAATAAAAAAGAGGGTCAGGTGTTGATGTATTGTATTAGAAATGGTAGCATTGAGGTAGTTATCAAATTGCATAGAGACACGATTGTATTTTAGGGTAGTTCTCTAATGAATGTTGTGATGAATTCATCTTTCATTGATCCACACAAAAGAATGCACCACTTACCTCGAGTGTACGGCCGAAGGCAGCGGTTGCCAATGCCAGCAAGAGTCCAACCTGACACAACCACCATGTACAGTAAGTACATTTAATTCGATTAAAACACTCTCCAGAAAGATTCAAATGTTGTGTAGTTTCTCAACTAACAAATATCATATATATAACAACGTTTAACAAGTTTTACCGCAAATGTTTCTTTTTACACAGAACGAAAAATCGTAATTTTAATTATTTTAAGGAGAAATAAGTCATATTCTCATCATCAACTTCCCATAACAAATATGCAACATGTGGTCTACACTAAGGACATACACCAAAGACTGAAGAATGTACTTAACTAAATAAGTGACTACTAATGTAATCAATACTGATATGTAAATATGTATATATCCCTTTAAACTACTTTTTCTTTCATTCAAATGTATAGATTTCACACGCAAATATCCGATTTGTGGATATAGCGTGTACTCTGCAATTGTTAAATAAAATAAAATCAAAAAGGAAAACATTCACTACAAGATTTGCTGAAATATGATATTTGATGAAATCTCCCACTATATCATAGAATGTAAACATTTAGGTGAAGAAAGAGAAAAAACTCTTAAAAACACCCTCTGAAGATCTAGCAACCCACTGAAGACGCTGAGAACTATTTCAGAAAAGAAAAATATAGCAATAGAACTCAATAATTTCTACAGATCATTTGTAGATTCATATGCAAAAGAGGTAGTGAGGAATGTTTTAGAACAGATGTGTAAATAAATCCCTTTTCAAAGGCTCACGTGCACATGGGGAAAGTGAGAAAAATCACTGTATTTTTTTGTTGTTGTATGGCGAATCCATACAGGGCAATGGGCCCTAATAAAAGCCTTTTTGTTGTTGTTGTTGTTTGAGGAAAAACAACTATTCCTATCGAAATTTGGCAAGTTTTACCGCAAATGTTTCTTTTGAACGAAAAGTCGTAAATTTATTTTAAGATGAAATAACGATTATTTCTAACCTTAGGTATGAAGTATGAAAGGATGAATTGTGAAGAGTAATGATAAAACGGACAAATAAAGTTGTCCAGGGATGGGAATTTTTCCGTTAATCATTACTCTTCACAATTCATCCTTTCATACTTCATCCTTAAGGTTAGAAATAATCTTTATTTCTCCTTGAAATAAATTTCGCTTTTTCGTTCAAAAGAAACATTTGCGGTATAATTTTCGAATTTCTATCTACAATCATAAGCCGTATTATATTGTATTATAAACTATTCCTATCCTTCTTTGCGTATGGAACTATATAGAGACGCATGTGACTCGCTAGCCGAAGTGTATAGACCTCTGGTCTATACTATGGGTTGGCATACTGCGGCTCGTGAGCCACATGTGGCTCTTTGGATGTGAAGTTGCGTGTAGTACTCGCATAAACTTTATTTATTCGAATACCATTTATTATTGACAAGAAAAAATTGTATCGCTCTTTTAAAAACTTTTTTTTCTTTCTTATCTCTAGTACACATGGTTCAGGCCATGTTAATCATTGTGGGTAGAATTAGTGACTGATTTTACTGTAGGTGCACCACATGTCTACATATGTAAAAAGTAGTTCGACTTTGCACTTACAAATGTTCCTGAGCCCTGTTTGTTTACTTGCACTCACTGGTGGGGTTGGACTTTTGTAAGAATCGGGGGCTATTGGAGCATTTTTTTTATCAGAAAAAAAGTGCCCAATGCGGGAATCGAACTCGGATCGTAGCGGTCGAAAACCAACGGTTTAGACCATCCTTCCAACGACCTTCTTTAAAAACTTTGAAATTTTGTAAATTGTTATTTTTGACTTTTCAGACTCAAAAGCTTACCGACCCCTGATTTATACTACTGTATTAGTTCTATACCATATAAACAGTGATATGTATTTGTCTCTTTTTATCAATAAAAGTATTAAATTTTACAAAGAATTAAGTTTTTGTCAAAGATTTCCTATTTTCCTTTCAGACATTATAGTAATCCTAATGTAAAAAAAATTGCATTTTATAAAACATAAAGTAATAAGACCAAATCCAAATAAATAAATTAATAGTGTGACGTTTCGGTAACAGCGTTGTTACCATTTTCAGACATAAGTACTGAATAGTACTGAATTGTACAAAAGTACTAACTACATTCAGTACTTTTGCCTGAAGATGGTAACAACGCTGTTACCGAAATGTCACACACTATTTATTTATTGGGATTTGGTCTTATAAGCTTGTTTTTATAATCTATAATCCAAATTGTGCCTATCGCCTAGCATTTTATAAAACTGTATCCAAAATCGTCTTTTAAAACGGTCAAACTAAAAAAAATCTTGGTCGGTCTCTCAGCTTTGAAAAAAAAAAGGTGATAATGGTCATATTGTCTCTACTCAATCCATCATCATGCGTTCAACTATACCTCTTATTATCTTCTATGTTTTGAAAAGGGAGGGTGTTCTTGGCTGACAAGTCTAATCAAAACGGATTAAGATGAACGTCCGTTCTGGGTGTAAAAGGAAATTCCTTCTATAGATAAATGGGATTGTGCAGAGGGAAAGTGATGGGTGTGTACACCTAGGGGAATTGGAGCAAAGGTGAAATTGGAGAAATTCTAATAAAATTAGGCCAGGAGGGAAAACGTATAAAATAGGCTGTGAAAGCGATTGTGGGGGATAGGCGACAGGATATTTCTATTTATAAGACACATTAGTGTCATCTTCGTTTGGCAATCAAGTTTTCTTTAAAAACTTCGGAGAAAACCTCTTATTTGGGTGCGGTTTCCTTATTCAATGGACCTCTCTACCTCATCTTTATTTGAAGTCTTTGCGGCAAAAATATGTAGGGAGATAATAGATAGCTCTTGAAGAACTGTCTGTTACAAATACGGAGGGTATTCCAAGTGATAAATTGTATAACAATATTATATATATATATATTTTTTTTGAAGATTGAGCAATCCATAATTAAAATTATATTCAAAAAATAGGAATATATTGGATTTATATTTATTTTAATGTTCCAATATTTCGAGGGGCAATACAATTCTTTCAATTGGCCTTGTAGAACGAGAGTGGTGTACGCATGCTTTAGTGAAAAACACAAACATCCTCGATAAAGAGAGGCGAGTTGCCCCTCGAAATATTGGAACATTAAAATAAATATAAATCCAATATATGCATCTTTTTTGAATATATATATATATATATATATATATATATATATATACAATTATACCAGTCTATAGCGCCTTCCTCTCTATAGCGCATGGTTTCAAATACGTAGTACGATGCGATTTACATTAAAAGTGACCTGTCTATAGCACCCCCTCTCTATAGCACCCTATTTTGGTGAGTCCCAAGAGGGAGCGCTATAGACAGGTCTAAATGTATATAATATTATATAATAATAAATAAATATAATAACTATATAATAAATCGTATAACTAAGTGGCAGAAATATGAATTTTTGATTTTTTGAGTTAATGTCTTCTTTTAATGCACTTACAAAGGCGAGTCACTATTTCTAGAATTCCTTTGAGGTATAACTATTTGAGTGTTCTTAGATCTTAAAAGAGAGGCATTATATGTCTTTCATCATGGATATAAAAGCCATTCAGAGCTTCCTTTGTTGTTGTTGTGTCCAATGAAGAGCCTCAGATGTCTCCATACATCTCTATCACAGCAGTTGCAATGTCCTCATCTTGGGTGTGTAAAGCTGCTGTTCTAGGTCCATGTCCATTTTCTGTTGTTGTTTTCGTGTCCAATGAAGAGCCTCAGATGTCTCCATACATCTCTATAAGAGCAATGTTCTCTATCTTGGGTGTGTAAAGCTACTGCTTTAAATCCATGTCAATTTTCTGCAAAGCTGCGGCCATTGCTGGGCATGAGAATATGTAGGTAGGTGAGCTTCCATTGGTGATCTGAAAATGTCAAACTTCAGTTAAAGAAGATCTGGGCTGTAAAGAACCACCGATAGTTTTCTATTTCTGGCAATCCTTGTAGCAACGTCACATTAGCGTGATGGTAAAGGATTCCCTCAAATAAAACAACGATACTTTCCCTATTCGACATTTAAGAAGAAACATAGATCATGAAGAAGAGATTCTTTATATAAGAAATGATCGTACAAGATTTAAGGCATGAAGTCCTTTTATGAGTACAGAATCCTGTACCCGTATGAGGGCATCTTTCCCGAAAGCTTGTAGGATCGTACTTAAATAAAGCAGCTCTATCCATGACCTGTGTTTCTTCTTCTAATTCCCTCAATGTTTAGTTCCCATTACTCTAACCAAAGAAGCACTGAGCTACGGACACAGTTCGGTTCTATATCGGTTCATATTTTAGACATTCAAATTCGCTATATATATATATATATACACAAATATCAAATTTTCAGTTTATTGATTTATTCATATGTATCTGACGCACGAGTAGTCTCACGTATTTTTGTTTCTGATATTTATTTTATATAGTTTGTTATACATTTGCCTCGCTTAATCTCAGTGTAATATAATTTAATTTTTATGTGAGCAATAGTTACCCAGAATTATTTGAAAAATTAAAAATTAAAACTGGTAAATAGTTTCTTTTTATTTATATTGCAAGCTTTCGAGCAATTATACTGCTCTTCAACGGGCGGATATTCTTTGTACAAACTCTAAATAAAATATATACACTGTAAAATTGAAAACTTTTTGTTATTAGCATGTGCTCTCGCGGGCGTGCATCAGACTGTTTCCAGCTAAAGTGATAGATATTATACTGGGATTAAATATATTTACATTCTAATAATTATTAATATTCAGATTATTTGTCAAGGATATGGTTATATTGGGTTGGGAGGTCGATTTTTCTATTAATGCTATTTATTTTTGATGATACTAGTGCTTCTAGAAATAATCGTTGTTGCTTTCTTTCTATGTCTTTATAATGGGCTATTACTTGTTTGAGATTAAATGTGTGTCCAGTGGTGCTGGTGTGTTGATATATTAAGGATCTATTGTCTTTGTATCTTATGTTTCTTTCATGTTCTTTTAGTCTGGTCTCTATTGTCCTACTGGTTTCTCCTACATATGTGGCATTACATTGGTTACATTTGACAGAGTATATTGCATTAGATTTATATAGGGGATTGGAACTAATATTTTTGGTAATTGGGTTTCTCAGCAAAGAGCCGAGATTGGCATGGGTGCTAAAATAAGTGGATATACCATATTTATTTAACTTATGAGCTATTGTAGTATTGACTTTAGAATAAGGAATGGTACAATGTGTTCGGTATGTTAATATATCAACACACCAGCACCACTGGACACACATTTAATCTCAAACAAGTAATAGCCCATTATAAAGACATAGAAAGAAAGCAACAACGATTATTTCTAGAAGCACTAGTATCATCAAAAATAAATAGCATTAATAGAAAAATCGACCTCCCAACCCAATATAACCATATCCTTGACAAATAATCTGAATATTAATAATTATTAGAATGTAAATATATTTAATCCCAGTATAATATCTATCACTTTAGCTGGAAACAGTCTGATGCACGCCCGCGAGAGCACATGCTAATAACAAAAAGTTTTCAATTTTACAGTGTATATATTTTATTTAGAGTTTGTACAAAGAATATCCGCCCGTTGAAGAGCAGTATAATTGCTCGAAAGCTTGCAATATAAATAAAAAGAAACTATTTACCAGTTTTAATTTTTAATTTTTCAAATAATTTAATTTACTTTATTTTTTAATTTTCCTGTAGAAGGGCGTCGCCCGAAAGCTCGAAATACATTTATTTGCAAAAGAAACTCATCCCTCAAGCTTTTAGATTCGAACAGTGAGGAAATCTGATCAATATTCGCCCTTGTCTATAACTATACAGTCAACATGATTCACAGCAATCCATTTTGATGAGGAAAGCGAAGACTAAAACGCGGCTGATTCTACAATCTCCTTTTCGGTAATACTATAACCTATGCACGGTGGATTCTGTGGCTACTGGACATGTGTCGGACCTGGAAGCTGTTGGGTTCTGCGCTGCCTGGAGTATGGGAGCTCTATCAATGCTTTCTTCCTGTGGTGGATCTGTATAAGACCGGTGGTCTTAATAAAGCTGTGTGTGTGATCCACAGTATAATTGCCGTGATAAGAACGGCGTTCCAGACGTGGTTTATCCATAATACCTAATTTAATCTCAAATATTTACACAACCGCATGCTCTACAAGATTTATACAATGACGTTTATTGGAATGGATACTGTAAGAACATTCTTTGATGTCAAAATTCGAAACTATTTTAAAGGCGCCAGATTCTTTTTGAAATTAAACAATTTCTACTGCCCTTACTGCAATGGAAAAATTAAAGGGAGGGCCTTCGATTCTTCGATGTATTTAACTAAGGTATGTATCCTTCTGTCAGTATAAATCGTATTACAGAATACTGTAAACGATGGTTCCTGTAATTAAAGCCGATTCTATATTTCACAATAACCCTTCTACAAGATTATATGGTTAATCATAAGACCACCTCATTATGATAAAAGTCTTTTTTTTTTTAGAAATTCAATTTTTTCAGGCATGTAAAAAAAGTTACATAACAGATTGAATTTAGAGAAAAATATATATTTACATATATTAGAAAACTTTTTTTATGTTTATAATTCAACAATTTACTAGTACTGATTGCATTTTTCTGATAAAATTCTACGTAAGTCATTTTTCAGGAGAACCTTTTGATAGTAGGTACACTAATAAAACTATACACATACAAATACTTTTTTCATAAATGCTAGACATACGCAAAATTTTCTTGGAAGGTTGCAAACATATGGATGAAAAAAAGATACTAATTCAGATTCAATGATATTGTAAGGTAATCAATTAAGCAAATAACACTTATCGATAAGATGAAGATGATCAAAATCTAAAAAAAAAATATATCAAATTAATTTTAAAAGCAAAGAGGCAATTTCTAGATGGTTCTGAATCATCGTCAAGTACAACAGAAAATTAAACATAAATAATTCAATGATATATAAATTGAATGTTACAATAATAAGATAAATTTTGCATATTTATTTTCGTCTCTATAAGATGGTGGAATGTTGAGCCCGAGTTTTTCATCAAAACTTTCTATAGCATTTTAGAACTGAAAATATTTGAAAGTGAATATTTGTCTAATGAAGCAGTTGTGAGTTATACATATAGGTTTTCCTACTATGTATTAAGTGTAATTCTCAGCCTGCAACCTCAAAACACATTATTGACTGTACATATAAAATGAAAGGATTTAAAAGCACCGATGTTTATTTTATACATAATACAAACTTCTACTGTCCTTACTGCGATGAAAAAATATATTGGGAGGGCTTGGCTCATCAGTGGTGAACCCTCCCAGCGGTTTCGCTAATTTAATCCACCAGACCGCTTCTCAGAGCTCTAATACTGTATTGGACGATTCTGCTTATATACGCAGCATTGAAGAGTGGAATCTCAGAAATGGTTTTCAAGAAAACTATGAACAAAAGCTTATTTGTGTATAAAAGAAACATCGGTGCTTTTAAATCATTTCATTCTATATATATATATAGCGCGTTATTGCTTTGTATTATTGACTGAATTGACTCATACATTGATGAGCTCTACTCTTCCCCGGCAGACACCATAAACAGGCTTTACAAGCTTGATACCCTAATATGAATGAGTGGAGATACGAAAGAAAAAGACATATATAAAATTGTCGATTGGTATATACTCTCATGGACAAAACCTAAGGAAGTTTTACTTTCTAGTATATATATAAGCATAGTGCTCGTATCCCGTCACATTAAACGTCAAACCTAGACACCATATATTTCCATCAATTTATATTTCCATATATATATACAGTAGACTCTCCTATAACGCGAGTTTTTACAACGCGATTTCGTACAATGCGATAAAAAAAGTTGCGACAAATTTATTTATACAACGCATATTTTCGTATAACGCGTTATAAAATAAAATACATGATATTTGTTACTAACAATTTACCCTAACAACATTCGCGTTATACAAGTTTTATTTCGTTCAACGCGAATTCCTATAACGCGATTTCATACAACACGGAACACATTAATCGCGTTATAGGAGAGTTTACTGTATGGTAATGTGAAAAATAATAAAAAGTATATATAAAGGGTCAGGGTGTTAATATTAAAAATAAAAGAAGCATATCCTGACCAGGCTCACATGAGCTTTTATAGACGGCAGAGCGCCATCTAGAAATGCTCATGTGATCCTGGTCAGGATATTCTTTTTTATATATATAGTAATATATTTTTCGATACATACTAGATTTTGTAACATAATTATAGTGTAACAGCCTCAAAAGGTCGATACAATTTAACTCGTCAGTTTGCACATCATATAATACAAAACAGGATAATAAAGTTTGATTGAGAGTCCGCCAAGGAGGACAAAGGGTCTCTGATTACAGACCGATAACAAACAGTTCATCTCTACCTCTAATGTATATCACACCCTCCTGGACTTTGTCCGCATCTTCGGCGATGATCTCTTTCTGAGGTGACATCCAACCTGCTTCGTCCTTTTGTGTTACCCATTGACTCCTGAAACCACTGGCCCCGTGACTGCATAAACCTGCCTACCACAACAATCAGTAGACAGGATAACCTTACTACGACATATATATTAAGAGGAATGCTTTAATTCACCTGTATGGGAATTCCGCCATTATATAATCAAATAAGGAGTGGTTTATGGTTAAAATATACAACTTCCTCAAGTTTTTAACATTAGTATACACTCTAAAATACACTCTAAACTAATAAAAAATCACCGGGGGCAATATAAAAGTAAGATGCCCATCTATCTTCCTTGAAAACTACTCTATTTTACTGACTGTCACAGAAATCTACTTTCACAAACAATCTTATATCAGGTCGCTTGAACATTTCTTCTCCAAAGTCCTAAATTGATACACAGACAAACAGAACCTGCCATGTCAAATTAGACGCCAAAACTCTGCTCGTTTGGCTTTGGCCAAAGTAGCGATTGAAAATCAAAATAAAATCAACTCAATTTTAAATTTCAAAACTAATAATCATACAATATTTGAGCAGGTGGTTGGTTTTAGAAAATTAATAGACAAAAGCGCAAGGAGAATAAAACAAATAATTTGAAATATGATTAATATAGTTATTTTCTATTATTTCCTGCAATCATTTCAAATATTAATACTGTTCTGTGAATATTGCCTATATTATGTTTTATATCGTATGATCTTAATGCATTTAAAGAATACTTTTGTTAATTTCAAATTTTAATTCAGTATTTTATCTTTACGAATGTCTTGTTGTCTTCTTATCTCCAATACGAACATTATTTAATATAGAACTAGATAGAAATAATGCATATGTTTGTGTGCATTTATTGTTTATTCGAAAGATAGAGATCTTTAAATGTAAGCAAAAATAAAAAACGGCCTCTGAGTATAAGTTTATTGCTTTATTGCTTTTTTTTCTTTAAAGTAAGAAATTTATTCTTAGAGACCGTTATTTATTATTGCTTACATTTATTGTTCATTATTGTAGCTGGAGAAATGTGTGAGCGGTGGCTGAATGATCAATTCTTGATGTCTTTCTTGACATCTATATAGCCCTCCGATAGCTCAGAATGTCAACCTGAATGTCAAGTTTCTAGAAGTGAAGAAAAATATCTAAGACACGTTGATCTGAGTTATGGTAAGACAGTATTTGCTATGTCTTATTTTTTTCTTCCAATTTACCCAGACCAATCTATTTTGAGAATTCGAAACTATTATAGACGTGTATATGATTCTTTTGAAAATTAAAAAAAAAATCTCTACTGCCCTTATTGTATGGGAGGGCCTGGCTCATTATAGGTGAACTCTCCTAGCGTTGGCCAGTTTAATCTACCATACCGCTGTTATATAGCATTTTTCGGTTTTCTTTTATACTGATAATGATGTTAGACTCTTGTAATGGGTATTTTAAATGAACTGATGAGCCAGGCCCATTAATTTTTATTTGCAGTAAGGGCAGTAGATATAATTGTTTAATTTATAAATGATTCTACACGTCTATAATAGTTTTGAATTATCATAACAGATAACGCACTAATGTATCATATTATAATTGCACTAATCTAATTATTAGCTTGATTATCCTAATTAAGTTTTCCTGTATATACATTTTATATTACCATTATATGTAATTAGCTTATTACTGGTATTATAACGTTTTTCCTGTATGTACCCTACATTTCTACTCTGGGAATCTGTATAAGACTAAAATATCTTAATAAAGCTTTTTATTGTTGTATTTGCGATGTCTTGAATCTGTAGATGGTATTTTGTTTACCAATTCTACTGAATTTGCAGTAGACAATAAAATAAATCATTTTTCTATTTAAAAAAACTATGAATAATTATGATCATTTGTAAATACTCAAATAAATAGATTGGGTATTTTTCACCAATTTCCTTTGTTTGTTCCAAAATCACTTTATTAGGTTCCACTCAACAAGAGCAACCTAGTTTATGATAATTGAAACAATGAATACTATGTTAAGGTAATTGAGATATTAAACAAAATGTTAACGCAGGATTCAATCTCAGTTCATGGCTGTCGGGAATCGAGGGTGTTACAGTTGACTTTGCTTAGAATTTTTAATGAAACTGATTCCAAGAATATTAATCAAACATTATATTTATTGATTTACAAAAGAAAAACAAAATATAAAAGGGAAACTAATATTAAACAAAGGAACCTTTTTACTTTTCGGTTAGGGCCTATTTACCTGTGAGTTTACACACACTCTGTGGTAACAATTAATTAATATATATACAACAGTTACCCACTCGTCTACCGACTTTTATACTATTTTGTTTATCAATATCTGTAAAATAAATATTTTTAGATTCCAAATAATTAAGAGTCAACAGAAGCATTCGAATGATTTATATAAGGACAAAAATAAACTCTAATAGAAAATACCTGAACAAACATAACAGTTATCTAAATGGTCTCTTTAAAAAGAAGATTTGAAAACCTGTCTTCATATTAAACAAAAACATAAAACAAGCATCATATCAATAATGAGCATCAAAAGTTGATAAAATTAAATTTTGAAATATCAATACAATAACCTTTTTTAATACTAACTATAAAAAGATTTATTTTATCAACCAAATTTGGTAGTTGAACAATTTTATAAAAAGGTCATTGTCATTCGAGATTGATGCTAAAGATTACGAATGTAATCAAATTATCTCATTAAATAATTTAAAAATTACGTATAAAATTGTCTCTCTATATAAATAACATTTATGTATTTCTGAAAATAGAGTAATCCATACTTAAATCATTAGATAATAAAATACATATATTGGATTGAATGAAAGATTTATTTGCCCCATAATTGTTAAAAATGTAATGACTTGATAAAGGTTGGTGTTTATCCAATCGTAATATTGGAAAATACAACAACAACAAAAGCTTTATTAAGACCTTTTAGTCTTATACAGATTCTCCAAGCAGAAATATAGGATACATGCAGGGAAAACAGTGATAGAACTTAATGGTAACATGATATTTATATACAGAGAAAATTATATAAAGACAATCAAGTTAATAGATTAGTCTGGGCAAATTGGAGGCAAAGAAAGTTGCTATACATGGATTTACCACGGATTCTCGTGTTAGGTCTTGTGGAGTTAATTGGTAGCAGCTCTGAGACTTAGCTATGTAGAACTTTTCCTAGTCATCTTCCATATTGGAAAATAAAGATTTTATTCTCAATCCAATATATGCCATTTTATTATCTAATACTTATATATTTAATATGTTTTATAGAATAATTGTCAGGACATTTAAAATGTTATGTTTATGTTTTCAAATTCCTTTTTAATTTAGCTAGATCTTTATATGAAGGTGTGAGAGAAAAAAGCATTTTGTATTTCAACAAAATAATTTGATTAAATATAATACAATACTTGTATACACACATATCCCCCGATTTACACGGTAGATACGTTCCTGAGAAAAACGTGTAAATCGAGGGATAGGTGTATATTAAACTGACAAATCAGAATAGGTGTTCGCCCCCCCTCATGAATCAGAGCCTCCCAATATTCTTTTCAACATAGGTAGTATAAAGTAGAATATCGCATTTTAGTATAGTGCGATAAAAACAAAACAAAAAAAACTTATTTGGAAAACCGTGTAAAAGCGAAAACGTGTAAAACAATTACCGTGTAAATCGGGGGATAGGTGTATAGAGTTTTGCTTTATATTTTTGCAAGTCCTCTAAAAATCACAAGGTGAAAACACTAAAAGCGCATCAAACATTTACGACGTATTAAAACCAAAATGATGAATTAAGTAAAAAAATATATTTAAAAAAAAAAAAAGATTATTTTTGATTTTAAAAAAATGACTATTTAATATTGAATATATATATATAAAGCATTTTTTAAGTTTATCAACAACAACAACAAAAGCTTCATTAAGACCTTCTAGTCTTATACAGATTCTCCAAGCAGAAATATAGGATTATATGAAGGAAAAACAGTGATGGAACTTAATGGTAACATGAGTCAAGTCAAGAAGTCAAAATATTTTAGTTTATATGAAAATTCTTAAAGAAATGAGTTTGCCTGGCCAGCATTCATATTTATTTATAAATATCACACTTTGGCCAGTTAAAGTTGTATTTCTCATGACGAAGACAAATTATTTTTGTTGAAACATTGAGAAAATAATATTTTAACTGGTTGAAGTGTCTAATTTCTAAATAAAAATTCTTAAAAAATTGAATATTTATATTTGAAAGAGTGTATTTATGTATAATTTATGAATATTAAAAGATATTTTTATGAAAAAAATAGAATTTCTTATTGAAATAGATAAGAATGAGGATGATTCCCGAGGATAAACTTACCGCCAGTCCACGCATGGCTCAGCTCTTCGGATGACAAGCCACCACGCGGCCACCCCAGCCTTAAATATCTGGAGGGCCGGGGCCGACCTAGATCCTGAGGGAAACCCAAGATCCGGCCAAATCGCTTCAAAAACATTTCGCCATCTGGAAGGAAGGCCAAATATAGCGTCTAGATTGACCCTCTCATTCCCATTCTTCATAGATAAACATGGGAAATCCATATGAACTCATCCGGACTTGATATCTCATAACATGGCGTATACAATAGTAAAATTGAGAGAATACATATGATGTTAGAAATATATACATACAAGTAAGTTAGAGAACTGTTCATTTATCATAAGTACGTGCCCATACACATATAGATGGCAATTATTTACTGTAAAGCAAAGGAATTGATTCCTCTCTTTCTCTCTCTGCC
Source organism: Cordylochernes scorpioides (assembly GCA_030710605.1). Classification (NCBI taxonomy): domain Eukaryota; kingdom Metazoa; phylum Arthropoda; class Arachnida; order Pseudoscorpiones; family Chernetidae; genus Cordylochernes; species Cordylochernes scorpioides. The sequence goes on along the minus strand of CP092865.1, from coordinate 116,142,088 downwards.
TGTTGAATGATCAAAATAAATTTTAAGCATCTTACAAATCGCTTCAAAAACATTTCGCCTTCTGGAAGACAGGCCAAATATAGCGTCCAGGTTGACTGTCTCATTCCCATTCTTCATAGATAAACTTGGGTAGTCCATATGAACTCATCCGGACTTGATGTCTTATAACATGGCGTGTACAATAGCAAAATGTAGAAGATACATATGATGTTATCGACATATACGTACGAGGAAGTTAGGTAACAGTTAATTCATTACAAATACATGCACATATAGACGGCGATTATATACTGTAAAGCAAAGAAATTGAATTCCTCTCTCTGGCTGTTGAATGATTAAAAATTATAAGCTTGTTGAATGACAAAAAAAAATTATAAGCATCTTACAAATCGCTTCATAAACATTTTGCCATCTGGAAGATAGGCCAAATATAGCAGCCAGATTGACCCTCTCATTCCCATTCTTCATAGATGAACTTGGGAAGTCCATATGAACTCATCCGGACTTGATATGTCATAACATGGCGTATATAATAGCAAAATGTAGAGGATGCATATAATGTTAGCAATATGTACATACAAGTAAGTTAGGTAACAATTAATTCATTACAAATACATGCACATACACATATAGACAGCTATTATATACTGTAAAGCAGAGGAATTGAATTCCTCTCTCTGGCTGTTGAATGATCAAAAGAAATTATAAGCATCTTACAAATCGCTTCAAAAACATTTTTCTATCTGGAAGACAGGCCAAATATAGCGTCCAGGTTGACTTTCTCATTCCGATTCTTCGTGGATGAACTTGGGAAATCCATATGTACTCATCCGGACTTAATATATCATAACATGAGGCAAACAATAGCAAAATGGGGAGAGGATTTTTTAATTTTATTTCGACTTAGAGCGCTATATCCCCCTAAGGACACTTACACTATAAAGGTAAACTAAACATAGAAGGGAAAGAAGGATATATTTGAAATATGTACAAGAATTAGTATGCAAGTTAGTTAGATGAAAAGAAGAAAATATATCAACACAATTGAAATATGTGCAACAATTATTTGTAATTTTTAGTTAGATGAAAAGAGAAAAAATATCAACACAAATATGTACAAAGGGTTTCTGTGAAAAAGTCACTTCAGCCAGTTAGAGTTTTTTTATTTTTTCAACGTTTCGATAAAAATATTTTGTCTTCGTAGCCGAAGTGCCTATTTTTCACAGAAATATGAATGCCGGCAAGGCAACCTCTATATTCAGGATACAAAGGGTTGATATGCAAATATATCTATATATAGAAAAATGAATGTATGTGTGTGTGTGTGTCTGTCCGTCCTTTATACCTGACCAAACCACTCATTGGAACGCCATGAAACTTTGGGAGGTTATTTAGTATAGTACTGGGAAGGTTTCTAGCAAATAAAATTTTTGAAATAACTTTTCGCCTAAAAATAATCAAGATAAATTTTCTAATTTATCTGTTATCATTCAACAATCTGCTCTAAATATTATCATGATGATACGATGATTTTGTAATGTAGAAAATTAGGAAAGACAAAATTCAGGATGACACGGCAATTTATTTGAGACAAAAATAATGATACAATTCCAAGGCAAGATACTATTCCTTTAACTTCCAATTACCGAGGGAACCAATTAATATTGATTTCATTCAACCTATCGAGTATGTTTCAAGGGACCGGGAAAAAATGTTCACTTTATCGAGAGATTCGTTAGACAAACCTTTACTCGGGTAAAACCCGGGCGAAGCCGGGTACATCCTCTAGTTGTTTAATAAAATCAAATTGTATTATGTGTTTTAAAATTCCAAATATTTTCCACAATGAGTTTCTTTTTATTAAAAAAACGCTAGCTTTTAAGTGATAATCGCTCTTTTAATGGTCTTAATAAAATATCGACTTCATGTATTGTGTGTATTCGAGGAAAACAATTTACAGATTGAAGAAATTTTTAAGTAATATTTTATAATGAAAATGAGCAAAATATTAAAGGAAATGGAGGGGATACATTTGATGATAGCGAGATATACGTATAAGGAAGTTAGGGGCACTGTTCATTTATCACAATTACATGCATAGACAGTTATTTACTGTAAAACAAAGGAATTGAATTCCTATTTCTCAACCTGTTGAACTATCAAAAAAAGTATAAACATCTTTCTCTCTCTTTTACAATTCTAGAGTTACCGTAAGATCAGTGAATTGACGACATCAAAGTTTAAGGAAATACAAGTCTATCAGCAACAATCTTGGTTCCAGGATGTTCCTATCATTAGATGAGGGGAATCTGATTACAGGGTTGGCTCCTATAGAAGTCTTCATTCTGAATTTATCCCAATATGCCAAAGTTTTGATTGTTTTGTCACCGTCTCGATTAGGATAATTAATTTGATGCACTATTTGTGTGTAGTTGATGCACTTTAAAGGATCTTTTGATTGAGAATAGTCATTTTTTCTGAAATTACTATTTTTTTTTATTCATTCAAACTTTTGTGGCGTGTAGCACAGGCCCAGGCCTGCAAAACGGACCGCACGCTGTAATCCGTCGGGTTGATATCGGGCGGCCATTCCGCCGACGTGTTGAATTCTGGAAAATGGGCCCTGCACCAGTCCTGAGTAATTTCGCCTAGTGAGCTGGCGCGGAGTCCTGCTGGAAGGTCCAATCCGCATCGTCGAAGAGCTGTTGAGCCCACAGGAGTACGACGGCCTCGAAAATGTCGCGGCAATACACTTCTTGGTTGATTTTGACCTGCTGATCCACGAAAACGAGGGGGTCTTCTCACTGGCAAAAATTCCGGCCCATACCATAACCGACTGGGAATTTGGCGGTGTTCGACGATGGTCGACGTTTTGGAATCATGTTGTTTTGGTGGTTGTGCGCCTGCTCGAGGGTGAACAGCTTTTCGTCCGGAAAGAGGATGCGCAACCATCGCAGACTAGTGGCTCGATGCTTGAGTTGGCGACATCTCTCCAGCTGTACGCGCTTATTCTCATCCGTGAGGATATGAACTTTTTGGAGCTTGTACGCCTTGAGGTTGAGTTCCTTCGATGTACCGACGACTTGCTTATGCCGGTCTCACGAGCGATTTTTCTCATGGACACCCTCGAATTTCGTTGAAGTCGCTTTTTTGGTGCTTTATATAAGTGTTGGCGGTGCGCTTTCTTCCTCTTCCGGCACGGTCTTCTTCATGGCCAAGCTCATTGAAGCGGTGGATGACCTTGGACACAGGTTTTTGAGGCACTTTGAGCACCCAAGCAATTTCACTTTGACGTTTTCCTTGACGAAACAGCTCAATAATTGCACTACATTTTTTTGACATCTTAAAAACACGACAAAATGATTTAGCACAAAGTCGAAACTTAATGGTGCATGAAAACATGGAGAATCCGACAAAACATAAATTAATTTATTGCGTTTCAATATTTTCGTGTTAGGATAAATTAAGCATTAACTTCATCATTTTGGAAACCCAGTAATTGGTCTTCCCTATACATGTTCTTCTTATAGACCATTTTTATCCCAATCGGACAATTCCATCTTGGTGGGTCGATATATTTGTTATAGTGTATTTACAACATAATATTCTTTCGTATCACTTTTCGCATTACCATTACTCTCGTTTTGAGAGATAAATTTATTCACTGATAATAACTTCAAGTGTTGTTTTACAATCACAAGCCGCAGTGTATTATATAATAAAAGACTTAGTTGGAAGATGTAGGGCTTTTTGTTTGATTGATTTGGTCTGTTGTAAAGAGTTCGTATGCTATTTTATACAACCTTCACAAAACATGAAATAGCCCTTCATACTTAAGAGCTCTTTTAATTAGCCTCTGTTTAGGCAATTCTTTAAGAAACAAGATATCAAACTACAAATTCAATGTCGGAATTTCTTGAATTGCTTTCTTTAAGAATTTTAATATTGTCGAGTTCTGAGAAATAGAAGCATTTAAGCAATGAATATTTCTTTTTAAATATAAAACAAACTTCTACTGTCCATACCGCGATGTAAAATTATATTGGGAGGGCTTGATTCATCAGTGGTGAACCCTCTCAGCGATTCCGCCAATTTGAACTACCAGACCGCTTCTTAGAGCTCTAATGCTGTATTGGACGATTCTGCTTATATATGCTGCAATGAAGGGTGTGAAATCATATAAATAGCATTCAAAGCAAACTATGAACTTGAGCTTTTAGGCGACAAAAGAATTACATATAAATACTTGCATCGAGCAATGCTCTTACGCAAACAATAGGTACAAGGCCAGTTAGGCATAATTAAGGCAATAACATTCCATCTATATATAAGATATGGGGGCATTTTAGCACGAATTTTTCTTTTATATATATTTTTTAATTTTATTTCAATTTAAAGCGCTATGTCCCTCTAGGGACACTTACGCTGTCATATCTGTATGCCTTTACATTTGTCTATGCATATATATTACATTTTAAAAAGATGAGATTTTCTGTTGTATTTTGATTGTTGAGGATTATGGTAATGGTGATGCAGTCGTGGTCAATAATCTTGAAAATATAAATAGTTTTGTTCAGTAATTTAATTGAATTAAAGGATATATAAAAACTTAATTTGGTAGAAGTACTGCCTGGCTTAAAGTGAGTAGAACAAGGAAAAACAAATGATTATTTACATAATGTACAAAAATTTTAAGCCGGCCATCGGGATACAACAACAATAAATTTTTATAGGGGAAGCGTGACCTCTGTCGGTCGATTTAGCAGAATATTTGAATTTATGAAAATATGATTTTTAAATAAAATATTATTTTTATATAACATATATATACAATGATTTTAGGCCATGAATAGAATAGTCATATGATGTTAACAATGAGAAAGAGAGAACAAACGAGAGAAAAGAACTGTGTACAAGAGAAAGAAGTGTCTGGCAATATGTACAATAAACATAATATAAATTATCAGTTTCTTAAAAGATATTTGTGTTGCTATATAATTTAAAATATATATACAAAAGGTATTGAATTTAATATACGTTTATATACTTTTTAATATACTTTTATTATACTATATTTATTATACTATATTATACTAGTTTAATATACTTTTATTTTTCCGTTTGTCATTACTCTTCACAATTCATCCTATCATACTTCATCCTTAAAGTTAGAAATAATCGTTATTTCTCTTTGAAATAGATTTCGACTTTTGTTTAAAAGAAACATTCGCGGTATAATTGCAATTTTCGTTTTACAATCATCAGCCGCGTTATATTGTATTTTAAACGTTTCTTTACTGGAAATAAAAATACTTGGATCTGTTACTATTATATTATTTTCGATTATGTAGTCATGAAAAAAAGGGCAATCTAGTAGAAGATGTATTGAGGTTTGTTCCGACTGTCCACAAAAACAACTCGAGTCTTCCATCGCTTTAATTATTTTTTAAAAGCTTCTTAAATTTCCATGATTTTAAATGAAATGAGAATTATGAAAGTTTGGTCGGAAATATTTTGGTATGTTGTTAGGGAAGATATAATGAGTCCTTTGTATAGCTAAAGAGTTATCATCAGTGTGATTGTGGATGGTAACCAAAGAGTAGAAAAGATTGAGGAAAGCCTGTAACGTCATGAGGAGTGTTTTTATAGTCGGTAATGGTCGAGGGCAAAAGTGTGCTTCACTTCACTTTCAGTTTGTCAAGAAGTGCCACTCTTAAACTGGTCGTGATAAATCCATTAACTTTTTTAAACATTCCATTGCTAAAGGGATGGTATGAATGATGAAAGCGTGGTTTATATGTGTCTGGTGAAATTTTAAATATATCTTTTTATTTTCTTATTCCTAGTACACGTGATACAGGCCATGATAATCATGGTGGGCAGAAGAAGTAGGCGACTGCTTTTACTGTAAGTGCACAACATGTCTATACACTATGTATTCTTTATGGATTGATAACTCCATCATGATATTCTTTCAGAATGTGTTCTTTAAAAGAAGCAAGCACCACAGCTTTTAGTAGTCCTGTTTTCTTTACCATCACTGTGTTTTGATGATTTTTAGGTTCTTTAACAGAGCCTAATATGCCCGTATTTGGGGATGTAGCTCGGATAAGGGAATATTCAGTACTGGGGCTCTTGATAATGAATATGTATGTTTGCATCCGGATCTGTGTATAATTGTAATGGTTTTATTTGAAGAATTGACTGACCATATGAAGAATTTAGATTTTGGATTTTTGATATTGGGAGCAACGACTGTAAGGTTGAGTGATCTACAAAAACTTGGAAGAGTTTGTTTTCCAGATATTATATATTTATTTCGGTGAAATGGAAATAAATCTATTGCTTGGTTGATAGCATAATAATCTAGCTTATAAGCTGAGTAATTATGCTCATTCTGGGTGGATTCGAACATTCGAGTATCCCCAAGCTGCATCTAGTGTTGAAAATACTCCTTGAAGTCTATCAAAAATACTTGGTTTTTTTTTTCGCTTAACCTAGTACACGTTACAGGCCATGATAATCATGTTGGTTAGAAGTAGGCGACTGCTTTTACTATAAGTGCATCACATGTCTACACATGTGAAAAGCTGTTCGACTTTGCACTTACAAACCAGAGCCCCGTTTGTTTACTTGCACTCGCTGGTGGGGTTGGACTTTTTCAAGAATCGGGGGCCATTAGAGCATTTTCTTTTAAAATCAGAAAAAAAGTCCTCAATGCGGGATACGATCCCGGGTCGTAGTGGTCGAAAACCAACGGTTTAGACCATGCCTGGCCAACCCGCGGCCCGCCGTAAAATATTTTGCGGCTCGCCATTTAACTTTATATTTCTTTTGCAACTTTCATTTCTCTGCTGTATATTCAAAAACAGAAAATAAATTAAAATAATAATAATATTTTTTTTATTTAAAATATGTCCCACAATTTTTAAAATACATATTTGATTCCATAAAAAGGAAGAAAAAGTTAGGAATAATGGTAATTAATAGAGAGAAATATATTTTTATTTTAAATTGTTATTATTATTTTTATTTAAAAGAAGCAGCCGAAAAATAATAAATAAAAACATTAAGCATCAAGGTAGTATTAAGTATCTTAAAATATATTTTAAGTTAAAATTTTGATATAGTTAAAGTTTTTAGACCTTGTTTACGATTCCGTGCGGCCCGTTGCGTCATTTAGGTTGGCCAGGGCTGGTTTAGACCATTCTTTCACCGACCCCCAATATATCTTGAATTAAGGAAATTATATGATATTAAGACGCGAATGTTTACTTCATACATGAATCAAACTTCTACTGTCCTTACTGCGAGGAATCATAAAGATGTGTTATATATATAGATGGCGCGTTATTGGTTTATATTAATGCCTAACTGGCCTTGTTCTTATTGTTGTCGGAAGAGCATTGCTCGATACTGTTGCACCAAGTTGCGGCTTGGCAGACTCTTCAGCCTTGATTCTCTCCTGTGCTGGGTCTTGCATCTTACCAGAGCGTGTTTCAACCATCCTACAACTTTATAAAAGGGAATAACGAGATAAGTCTTCTTTAAGTAGCCTCCAGAATCCTTTCTTTATTTTCTCACATCAAAGAGAGCAGTGAAGTCACACGTGTACCTAAATACAAATGATGATTATCTAAATAATCTGTTTTAAATAAATATCACAGAATATTAAAATAAATAAATATATAATTTAAATTTCAAATATATTAAAAATAATATAAGAAATACGCCATTAATAATGATGTAACACTTCCCCCTCTCCAGAGGTCGTCACGTCCTCGTGAGTTACCTCATCAATTCTCTCAAAATAGGGTTTGAGTCTTGAGACATGGACAATCAATGGGTCTTGGCCAGGATTATCTTTCGGCTCAATTAAGTAATTTACGTTAGACAGCTTCTTTAATATTCGATATGGGCCAAAATATTTTCTCAATAGTTTTTCACATTTTCCGATTTTCCTGACTGGTGTCCAAACTGCCACTAAATGTCCTGGTTCATAGATTCTCTCGTTGTGTTTTTTGTCATAGTTTCTCTTCATTCTTTCCTGAGTCTTCTCTGTGTTGTTAATGACTACCTGTCTCGTCCTTGCTATTTTATCTAAGTAATTTTCTATATATTCGTCATAATCGTTCATGTTATTGTCAATTGGGATATTATCGTCGTCTAAGAGGGACATGGGTTCCCTCCCAAATAACAGGAAAAATGGAGAGTAGCCTGTGGTTTCTTGAATCGTGGTATTGTACGCGTGGGTGACGAAAGGGAGGATTTCGTCCCAGTTCTTCTGGTCTGTATTTACATACATGCTTATCATGTTGATTAGAGTTCTATTTAGCCGTTCCGTTAGTCCGTTAGTCTGGGGATGGTAGCTCGTCGTGAAGCAGTGTTTAACTTTGCACATTTTCATAACCTCCTTCATCAAATTGCTAGTGAACTGTGAACCTCTGTCACTAATAAGAAACCTTGGGGCCCCGTGACGTAAAAAAATTTGTTCGATTAAAAATGTAGAGACTTCTTTCACTGTTGCTTCTGAGACTGCCTTTGTTTCAGCGTACCTGGTATAATAATCAGTCAACCCAATTATCCACTTCCTTCTTCTTTTCGTTGATGGCAAGGGACCAAGAAAGTCAATCCCGATTCTTTCAAAAGGGTAGTTAGCTGGGGGAATGGGTTGCAAAAGTCCAGAGGGCGACTGATTTGAACCTTTCCGACTTTGGCAAAGATGGCACGTCTTTACAAATTCTTAAACATCTTTCAGCATGGAAGGCCAATGATATTTATTCTTCAAACGGTATGTGGTTCTGGCGACGCCTAGATGGCCATTCAGCATATGGTTGTGGAATTCACTCATGATTTCTTTCCTTCTCTTCTTCGGCACTACCAGCAACCATGCTCTGCCTTCAGGGTTTGGGTTCTTCTTATATAGACATCCATTTTCCTCTTTAAAATTCTGTGTGATTGCTCGTTTGCTTCCTTTAAGGCTTTTCTTAACATTTTCTATGAATTCATCCTCTTCATTTATTATCTGATTCAAAAATAGTCGTTCATAATCTTCGACCCAATCCGTTTCAGGTAGGGGTCCTCTAGATAAGCCATCAGCATCCATATGTTTTTTACCCGATTTGTGTATTATATCAAAATCGTATTCCTGAATTTTCAGTGCCCACCTTGCAAGTCTACCTGTTGGATCTTTAAGATTTTTCAGCCAGCACAATGCGTGATGGTCTGTAATTATCTTGAAGTGTCTTCCATATAGGTAGGGTCGTAGTTTTGATATCGCCCACACCACAGCCAAACATTCCTTTTCGGTGGTTGAGTAATTTTGCTCAGCTTTACTTAGAGTTCGACTCAAATATGATATCACCTTCTCTTCCCCACAGATAATTTGGACCAGTGTTGCACCTAAGCCAATGTTAGAGGCGTCTGTGTGAATGTAGGTGGCTGCATTTGGATCAAAGTGACCTAAGATTGGCGGATTTATCAGAGCTTTTTTAAGGTTTTGAAATGCCTCCTCTTGTTTTTCCGTCCAGGTAAATTGCGCATTTTTCCTGATGAGTCCTGTCAATGGGTCAGCAATTAATGAGAAATCTTTAATGAATTTTCTATAATAGGAACACATTCCTAGGAACGATTGTACTTCTTTGACCTTCTTGGGCTGAGGAAAATCCCTAACGGCTTTGATATTATATTCGGCCGGTTTTATACCCTGTTGGTTGGTTATATGACCAAGGATCTCAAGTTCTTCAAAAGCAAATCTGCATTTCCTGTCGTTCAGTTTCAAATTAGATTCACTAAAACATTTTAAGACAGCTTCAAGTCTTTTAAGGTGGGTTGGAAAGTCTGAGCTGTATATAATAACGTCGTCCAGATAACAAAGGCAAATCTGCCATCTTAGATTTCCAAGCACATTGTCCATATTCCTCTCAAAAGTAGCAGGGGCGTTGCATAGTCCAAAGGGCATGACGTTGAATTCATATAAACCGTGGGTCGTAGTGAAAGCTGTCTTCTCCTTGTCTTTCTCTTCAATTTCGACTTGCCAATATCCCGATCTAAGGTCTATTGCTGAGAAGTACTTCGATCCTTGGAGAGTATCCATTACGTCATCAATTCTTGGGATTGGATAAACATCCTTTACTGTTACCTCATTCAATTTTCTATAGTCTACACAAAATCTGAACTTACCATCTCTCTTCTTGACCAGTATTACAGGGAAAGACCAGGGACTTGAAGATGGTCTAATTATGCCTTCTTTGAGCATTTCATCAATTTGATCTTTTATAATGTCCCGTTCTTTGGGGCTCACCCTATATGGCTTGTGCTTTATCGGTTTTGCATCTTCTGTATCGATCCGGTGTTTTGCCAAATTGGTCCTGCCTAACCTCGGCGAAAACAAATCAGCATACTTACTCAAAATTTGTTTCAAATCCTCTTGTTCTTTAGGTGATAGATTTTTGTTTATCTGAAATTGGATTTCGTCATTATTAATTTGCTCTAACTTCTCTATGAACTTTACCTCTGCAGGAAGGCTTCCATGAGCCAATGTTTGGTTTTTCATGATTTTTAAAGGTCGAGGATAAGGGTTCGTTATCCAGATATGAGTTTTCCTATCCGCGACAGTAAGCAAACTTCTTGCCAATCGAAGGCCATTTGTTTGAATCATTCTATTGTTCTCTTCGATGACATATTCGCCATCCTCTGCTTCTATTGAGGCCTTAATTAATCTAATAGACAGTTCAGGTATAACAGTATCTTCAACGCTTTTTATTTTTTTCAGTTCATAATTGCTTATGTCATGATTATTTGTCAGATCGTATTTTATTATTTCTTTTTTGCAATCTATTTTCGCGTTCATTTTCTTAAGGAAATCTCTTCCAAAAATTAATGTCCGTAAATGCGTTTTCAAAATCACAAATTTGTGCGATAATGCTTTGTCATCAATTTTTATATTTAACAATATACTTCCTACTATGTCTAATTTTTTTCCATCGGGTCCTGCACAAGTTTTTGCGAGTTTACTTATACCATGGCCTGTATCGAGGGCCGTTCTGAGGTCGACCACTGAGAGGTCAGCGCCTGTATCAACCAAAGCTTCAAAAGTTCCTATCTTGTCCACATGAATTTTTAATTTGTATTTAGGGTCCAACTTTTTGATTCCATTTATGGTCGACTTGCTTTGATTGACATATTCAGGCGCGACGCTTAGTTTAAATCTTCCAACACGGAATATCTATTCCGGGTAGGAATATTTGTCTGTGTGCTATGACATACATCAGCATAAAGCCGAGGTCCTGATTTATCTGATATTTCATTCATTTGGCATTTCTCTTCGATCTTCTCTTGGGTAGCTGTTGGATCCTCTTCTAGGATTCTTATAAACTTGACCCTACAATAACGGGCCACGTGCCCTGGCTTGTTACACTTGAAGCAGATTGGTCTTCCATCTTCCGTCCTATTTTTGCTCACTTCTTGACTTTTATTGTAGGTGTTTCTCTGGAGGTTTGGTTTGGCACAAAGTTTGGATTATAAGGACGTCTCGGGGTAAAGGGCTGGGTCAAGTTGTTTCGATACTGCCTGAGAGTAGGAGGGAAGTCGTTCTTGTAATTATTGGAAACAGGGGCTTGGGGCCTGGAAGGGGTCTGGTAGTTTCGTGTGGCAGTCGGCGGCACGTACCTCGATTGTTGTTGGGGTCTAGAATAGCGTGGGCCGTTATATAGGTTTCTGGATTTCTCCACACGTTCCCGATACTTCTTCTCAAAAGAATCCATTTTCTTGCACACGACAAGAAGTTCATCGGTCGTTTTAGGAGGGTTCAGGTAGAGCGCGAATGAGTACTCTTTTTTCAGTCCTCCAATAACATGATCGATTTTTGTTTCTTCTTCCATTGCGGGGTCAACCTTGTTGCACAACACTAGGATGTCTTCCGCGAACCTGATTGCTGGTTCATTCCAGTGTTGCATTCTGTTGAGCTTCATTCTTAGTTCTTCTTTATTGGCGTCCAGAGAAAAATCCTGAATGAGGCGGATTTTAATATTTTCCCAGCTCGTGAAACTCGCTTTGTGTAAATTCAACCAGGTTTTAGCGCTTCCCGTCATGTTCATGGCGGCATAACGGGCAATTATGTAGTCTGCCCAATGATAGAGGAAACCAATCTCTTCGAGGGATTCTATCCATGGGCGAGGGTCTTCTGTTCCATCATACTTGGGGATGTCGATGTTGGGATTCAGGACAACTGGGTCGGAACTAGCATCTCCACCAATTGTTGCACCAAGTTGCGGCTTGGCAGACTCTTCAGCCTTGATTCTCTCCTGTGCTGGGTCTTGCATCTTACCAGAGCGTGTTTCAACCATCCTACAACTTTATAAAAGGGAATAACGAGATAAGTCTTCTTTAAGTAGCCTCCAGAATCCTTTCTTTATTTTCTCACATCAAAGAGAGCAGTGAAGTCACACGTGTACCTAAATACAAATGATGATAATCTAAATAATCTGTTTTAAATAAATATCACAGAATATTAAAATAAATAAATATATAATTTAAATTTCAAATATATTAAAAATAATATAAGAAATACGCCATTAATAATGATGTAACAATACAAATATTTATATTTGATTCTATTGTCCTATAAGCTTATGTCCATAGTTTCTTAAATACCATTTCTCCGATTACATCCTTCAGTGTAACATATAAAAGCAAATGATCCAATACAGTATTAGAGCTTCAAAAAGCGGTCTGGTAGATTAAATTGGCGAAACCACTGGGAGGGTTCACCACTGATGAGCAAAGCCCTTCTAATATTTTTTTTTCAAAGTACTGTAGAAGTTATATTTATGTGTGAAAGAAATATTTAGGTGTTAATATTCTCATTTACTCTATATGAATGGCGCGTTATTGCTTTATATTAATTTCTTCAATTCTACGGAAGTGAAGTTCTTTCCGTTGTCAGCGATGACATGTTTCATTGGTAACGATGCTTGAGGAATTCTACTGAAACATTGTAGCATTGCTTGACCTGTGTTTACGATTAGGGAAATATTTTCAGCATATGTATATATGTATTGTGTTTTGTTGTATGTATGTGTTGTGTTATTGTGTTGTTGTGTGTGTGTATTATTATTGTTGTGTTGTTGTGTGTATGTTGAGTTATGTGTTAATGTGTTGTTGTGTTTGTATGTTGTGTTGTGTATTAATGTGTTGTTGTATTTTTATGTTATGTTGTGTGTTATTGTGTTGTTGTTGTGTGTGTTCTGTGTTTTGTGTTATTGTTGTTGTTATGTGTGTGTTGTGTGTTTTGTTGTATTGTGTATGAATGTGTTGTTGTGTTTATATGCTATGTATGTTCTGTGTGTATGTTATTGTTGTTTTGAGTGTGTTGAGTTGTGTGTTTTGTTGTTGTATTGTTGTGTTTTTTTTCGTTGTTGTGTTGTGCTGTGTATTCTCATGACAATTGTATCTGCACTTATTACTCGAGCCGGTTGTAATTCTATGCCTGGAATTATTAATTATCCTGGAGTTGCTTAGATAATTTGGTTAATTGACATGTCCTAATCTCAAATAGGCTTTGATATTCTTATCATTCCTGGCCACCAATATAAAATAATTATTAATATCCATCAGTAGAATATTACAATTTAAATAAATATCATTATTCTTGTCATATAAATTTTCCACTAAAATTTCCCAGATTTTTTATCAATATAAAACTAAATTTTACCCGTCTTAGTCATTATTTTTTTTCTCACATAATGATCCAGTCTTCTTTTCTATCTTAAGGTAAAGTTTCTATTACTAATATTTATTTTCTTAGTAATATATCTTTTCGATGCGCTTAACCATCAGTATTCTTTTGCAAATATTATCATGCCTTTATATATATACATATTCACTATATTATATCCGGCCCAGAAGTCCTCCTCTACGTGGAGAAGCAGCACAAGTAAGGGACTGCCCTGTAGTACGGTGTCGTGAGCCCCGAGCCGCTACAGTAACCGTGAACAGGGAACTCTGAAATGTGGCTGACTAACGGGGCAATGGCACCCTTCCTTTCCATGGAGCAACAAAAACACCCCACCAATTTATTATCTATAATCGTTATTTTTATTATTTTATATTAATTTAAAGCGTTATGTCTCCCTAGGGACACTTGCGCTGTCATACATGTATGCCTTTTCAATTGTCATATTCTATTAATAGTACAATAGTAGAGCGGTCTAGAGATAAATTTGGCGAAACTGCTGAGAGGGTTCACTACTGATGAGCCGAACCCTCTCATTCAATAACTCATATCATTTCAGTAAGGTCTGTAGAGATAATATTTGATGATATTTAAAAGAAGCGCATTGCCAGTAAATTTATTTGTGTGAAATTTTAACGATAGATGGCAATTAGATTTAATTTACTAATATATATTTGTTATGAAACATATTTTGCGGAAGAGCTTTGCTCGATGCAACACCTTGAAATTATATGTATGTACCTCTACAGACCTATAAGCTTATGTCCATAGTTCACTAAACACCCCTAAGCTGCCTTCCATAGAAAATACAGGGTATATTCCAAACCAATCCAATACAATAAAAACGTCAACAAAACGTCTGTAGAGATAATATTTGATGATATTTAAAAGAAGCGCATTGCCAGTAAATTTATTTGTGTAAAATTTAACGATAGATGGCCATTAAATTTAATATTCTATTAATATACATTCATTATCTATAATCATCAACTATATACGTATATAAAGACGGTATCATTGTACATGATTTCAATCGGAAACTTCTAGGAGTTGATCACTTGATTTTTAAAGCGATTGTTCATGACCTAAAAGAAATAAGAAGAATATAGGTTTCTATTTCCAATCTCCATGATATTACAACTACAACAAAAAGCCTTTATTGAGGACCTCTCGTCCTATAAAGGATTAGCCAGTTTACAGAGTAATTGAAGAGAAGAGAACTAAGAAAACAGAAAGAAAACTATATGTAGTAGGTATAGTATAGTATTTTCTACACTGTGACTATATACAACAGCAACAACAAGCCTATTAGTGGAATCAAAGTCCCATACAGGATTTGTCATACTAATCCTGACATAGATTATTTACATAAAATTATTTACATCAATTAGATTATGTATATAGCCTCCTTTTCTCTTCAGCCGTCTTCCAAAATTTGGCATGATATTACAAGGAAGTAACAATTAAGATAAATATTAATTCTGAATATTTAGCATTTCGTAATATCTATATTTGAAAAATGATGCTAAGTTTGGATTCAATAAGAGTTTTTATTAATCCAATATTTCGATGGATTAATCGTCCATCTTTTACGAGGGTTTTGTTATGAAGCAAAAACCTTGTAAAAGAGAGTATGTAGGGATTGATCCATCGAAAGATTGGTCAAAATATTTTTTTTATTAAATCCAAAATAAGCATCATTTTTCAAATTTTCATTAATCTCTGTTATAAAATCTATTAATCTGTTCATGTGAAGGTTTTTTTTATTTAAATGAGATCTTATCCACATTAATTTCGTTTTCAATATTCGTTCGAATCGGTATTCAGGAAAGGATGATGTGCCTGGATTGTTTGATCAGGTAATGGCAGTTTTACATGAGCTTCATGGCTGAATTGAGCAAAGGTTTGTTCTCTGTCCCATCTGAGGTCACCGAGAAATAAACGTTTGAAACTTTATCCATATCAATAAAATTACACTCATGGACAAAACTTAAGGAAGTTGTACATTTTAGCATGTATATCGGGATTCAAACAATAACTCTGAAAGATATATTCATGTACAAAATTTAAGGAAGTTGTACCTTTTAGCATGTATATAAGGATTCAGACGATAACTCTGAAATATATTGATACATAGTGACCTTTATTGAAGACACACAAGATAACCAAGTGTGAACAAATTTGCCTCTTGTCCCCCTAAAAAAAAAACAGACGATCGAAGACAGACTTTTCACTTTTTTAAGTTTTGTCCATAAGTGCACATATTTTACATTGAATGTAGAATTATCTAAAATAATCCAATAGAAAGAATTCAAAATAATTACTTTCTATTTTGGGGTTCGGTGGAAGGGTGGTCAATACCTATGGTTTTCGACCGCTACGACCTGGGATCGAATCCCGCTTGGACATTTTTTTTCTAATTAAAAAATAATTTGCTTCAATGGTCCTCAATTCTTGCAAAATCCAACCCCACCAGCAAGTGCAAGTAACCAAACGGGGCTATGGCACATTTGTAAGTGCTAAAGTCGAACTGCTTTTCACATGTGTAGACATGTGGTAAACTTATAGTAAAAGCAGTCGCCTACTTCAACCCACCATTATTATCGTGGCCTGTACCACGTGTACTAGGGATAATAAAAGAAAAAGCATTCTATTTGTAAGTGAAAAAAAAAAAAAGATGATAAATCATACAATTGAATACTTTTGTAGGAAATTGTTTATGGCGTAAAATAAAAAGGGGGCGGAGGGTATAGGTCAGCTGTCATTTATATTGGGTAATTCATAAAAAAGTATTTGTGATTAATAACTTGATGGTTGGTTTCTGTGTGTTTATTCATGTCAGGTGTATTTCAAAATAGGAAAGAGCCTTCGTGTTTCCACATATATATTTCATCATATAGCTTTTCAAATGGCATGATCTTTTATTAACCCTTTAATATTTTTTACCGAATCGTATCTTTTGGACTGCAATCTTTTGGATTAATTAAAGTTACTTTAAGTAGAGTGAATAAGAAATTGCAAAAATATCATTATACTTTCTCAGAAAAATAGTTCAAGTTATTATTAATAACAATCTATAAAATATTATCCTATTTGTGTTCTGAATATATGTTTTGAGTCTTCTTCTTTTTTCTTATCTCTACTCAATCATATCAGGGTATCAAACTTGTAGAGCTTGTTGATGGTGTATGCAGGGGATAAGTAGAGCTCATCAATGGATGAGTCAATACAGTCAATGATGTGGTTTGAGGTTGCAAACTGAGAATTGCACTTAGTACATAGTGGGAAAACCTTGCAACCATTCTGGAAAGTCATTGTCCGTAGATGACCAGACTTAAGTCCGGAAATCAAGGACTGTTGTTCTCTTAGGAGGACAGAATTGTCCCTCCTGCTCTGTACCTGTCATGTGCAACATTAGATTTCCATTCTTGCTGGCATTGGGTTTTGATGGTACGGAGTATGCTTTGAGTTATTTAAATAGACATCCTGATTGATGGTGATGCACAATTTTAGATAGAATCCAATTAGGTGTTAGGAATTGAAGATTTCTGAGATGATTGTTTACGAATCTACCCCACTTGGCAATTTTTAGGCAAAAAAAAACCAACAAATTAATCTAATATATTCAAATTATTACCATATCTAAATTATCTTATACCTTTTTTTACGAGTATTTAAAATCAAGTTGTATTGTTTCAAAAAAAGCTCTGAATTCCAAAAAGAATTGTACATATTTTAATAAATATGGTCGTGGTTCCATTATTTATAATATGACTCAATTTTAAAATGTTTAAAATTCCGAGGAGAGTCGTTTGACAAGAGGTTGATAACAGTGGTTGCCTTGAGGACAGAAGTGCTTCGAGTTGTCCAGGCCGGTTGTGACAACGCGGTTAGTCAATGGAGTCTATTTCTCCTTGATATTGGACATCGGTATGATTTTATAGGTCGACAGCGGAGCCGCCTTCAAGTCTGAGTCGCTCAGTCCAGACGTGGACGATGTGTAGCGGGACATTCTGCAGAAGTGACATCCACGGCGCCAAGGATATTTCTGACGGCGAAGGCAAGTCCAATACGAGGTGTGTTCAAAAGGTATCGCGACTTTTGTGGTTTTTTTTTTCAAAAATTATTTATTTATTCATGAATACCTATTTTGTCCCCTTCAAAGTAATCCCCATGAGATATTATACACTTGTGCCAACGGTTTTTCCAATCTTCGAAGCACTTCAAAAAATAATTTTTTAAATCTTTTTCAGCTCCTCCTTCGATGCCGTCTTTATCTCGTCAAGCGTAGCGTAACGTCGTCCTTTCATGGGTCTCTTCAGTTTAGGGAACAAGAAAAAGTCACAGGGGGCCAGATCTGGGGAATACGGTGGCTGCGGCATCATTAGTGTGTTGTTTTTGGCCAAAAAGTCGCGCACAAGCAACAATGTGTGAACAGGGGCGTTATCGTGGTGCAAAAGCCAATTTTTGTTCTTCCACAAATCCGGGCGTTTCTGGAAAATTGCGCATAACTTGCAGGTAATATTCCTTATTGACCGTTCTACCCTGTGGCAAGAACTCATGATGCTCCACGCCCCTGCAATCGAAGAAAACTTTCAGCAAAACTTTCACATTCGACCGAACTTGGCGCGCTTTTTCCGGTCTTGGTTCGTGCGGCAGCTTCCATTGAGATGATTGAGCTTTGGTTTCCACGTCATAACCATAAACCCACGCTTCGTCACCAGTTATGACCCTGTGGAGCAAATTTGGGTTGTCGCGGACAGAGTCCAACATCTCATTAGCAATGTTCATGCGATGCTGTTTTTGGTCGCAATTGAGCAATTTTGGTACGAATTTCGCGGCGACCCGTCTCATGCCCAAATCATTGATAAAAATCGAATGGTACGAGCCAATCGATATGTTTAGGTCCTCAGCAACTTCTCTAACGGTGATTCGGCGATTGGCCAATATCATTTTCTCCACTTCATTAATTTTTTCGTCTGTTGTTGAAGTGCTCGGGCGTCCGGCACGCTCTTCGTCGTTCACATCTTCTCGGCCTTCTGAGAACATTTTGCACCACCGATAAACGTTGCTTCGGTCCAAGGTAGCTTCTCCGTATGCCACAGTCAACATTCGGAATGCATCCGCGCACTTAATTTCGTTTTTGACACAAAATTTGATACAGGTTCTTTGATCCAATTTTTAATAGGTAAAAATCGAAGACGATCCAAAACACCTGCAAGCGAAGCAGCTGTCAACAATTAAGTGAACATTCAAAATGGCTGAGCTTGTCGGCATAAGTGAGAGACATGAGTACCAACATAAAGCCACAAAAAGATCGAAATTCGAATATACGTAACCCGCGAAAATTCAAAATTCGCGATACTTTTTGAACACCCCTCGTATATTGTACTCTCCTTCCATTTCGTACCACTGTAATAAAGAGATAACTTCAGATACATCGCTTCACGAATACACGTGTCCTCTTTGTACTGTCCTGAATAGACAAAGAAGACAAATTAACACAAAGCAAACACGCGCCATCTATACATATATAAAACGAAAGGATTTAAAAGCACGAATGGTTCTTTTATACATAATACAAACTTCTACTGTCCTTACTGCGATGAAAAAGAAGACAAATGATATCTGGGTTTGACACAACACACACACACACCATAATTTAAATGGGGGAAGAGAAACTCCTCAAATCTTTAAGCTACTCCATCCATTATGAATTACGAAGATATTCGTTTACAGTACGATTAAAATATAGACATAGTACCTACCTCACTTAGGCGATCCTCGAAACCAGAAGACCGGCAGACCGAGAGAAAATGTTCGCAACAGATGCACAGTACTGCTAAGAAACAAAGTGTTGGTGAGCCAAACTTATGAAGATTATTTAGAGAGGATCCACATGTCCTGGCTTACAACTTTCTCGCGAAGAAGTTGGAAAATCTCCTAACGATTGAAGCAAAAGTTCTCATACAAAGGCACATTGATAAAATTAACATCGAAAATATCTATTCTATCAGTGATGAAAACAGTATAAAATGAAATGGAGGGTTTCAACCGAAATAATGACAGGATCTATGCGCTTATATCTACAGAAGCTTCTAAGATAGCACCAAAGATCCAATGTGATTATACCCCGCCTCATTGATAGTTTGATGGGAAGTCTCTTATTAAAATATTGTAACAAAGTATTTATTAATTTTGTTATTTTTATTAACAGAGTGGTCATTTTTGTGTTTATATTTTTCTACTCTGTAAATTTCCCTCGTGGCTTATCTTTTGTTTACCATTCTTAGTTTGTTCTTGCCTGAAATAAATTGTTATCTCATCCCGAAGTTGTTCTTCCCTAATTTTCCACGTGGAAATATTGTTCCCTCTGGTTCTTCGCGACGACGACGCTTCCTCCACCGTGGATCACCTACCCTGGCTCCGTTGCTTCACCTCTGCAGCCCTATCTTGCAGACCCCCTGAGAACCACTTCTCTCGTGGATCTCCTTTCCTCTGGCCGTATCTCTCGACCTTACCACTGGTGGGGGGACACGAGAGGCTTACCAGAAGAGTAGCCACTTTCTTGTTAGGGGAGAAAGTCACAACAGCACCCAGAGTTTTAACACTCCTCTTTTATTGTCATCTATAATCCACATTGCATCTCGAATATCAATTAACGGATGTTTACAGTAATTTACATACCAGAGCCAATATAAACAGGTATTTACAATTATTAGCCCCAGGAAACAGGTCCACAGCAGTAGGCGACTCCCAAAATAGTTCCTGACTAGAAATAGGCTAAAGCGCCATCTATTGGAGGAAGTTGTAGCTGTTTTCAGGTCGATACTCGCGTAAATATAAACGTCTTCCATTTCTTTGGGTAAAAAAGTAAAAGAAAATTTCAGAAACTATCAGAAGGTCATATTTATTCTAAATTTCAAACAATTGATCAATACTAATACGGAAAAATATGTCCAGGGTAGCCTAGTGGACATGGCATCTGCCCGGTAAGCGGAACACTGTGGGTTCGATTCCCATCTCTGGATACTTTATTTTTCTGTTTATCATTACTCCTCAGAATTCATCCTATCATACTTCATCCCTAAGGATTGTTATGTTGTTCGTTTACACAATTATATTCTTTATACTCTATAGAAATTTAATAAGACGCAGTAAACAAAACTTATTGTTTATTTCTCAAGTTACATGCAAATTCTGCTCGCTATTAAGTGATGATGATAAATAGTTGGCGTTGCCAAACTAAAGATTAAAATATATTACATGTCCCTTCTTTAACCATCAAAGGTTCAATCTGCGTGGGGGTCGAACCACCCTACCAGATCTAGTGGTGATCAGGTTCTTTGGGGAACCATTGGTCCAGTTCTCTGGGGGTCCTGTGGTAGTCACGTTCTTTGGGAATCCAGGAGAAGAGAGTTGTCCAGAAGATGTAGGCTGTGTAGAATGCTGTGATGTGGATTCTTCCAGGTCTTGCAAATTAGCTTGTTCCTGGCTCAGTTCTAGTTGTTTCTCCCAATCTGTATGGGTTGTTTCATTCCGTTTATCCTCGCGGATGTGAATACTATTTCTTCTATTTTCATTGCCTTCTTGATCTTTCACGTAGAAGGATCGGGGTTCATGGGCTTGGTTTGTTATCTGGCCTGGGATCCATCTTTTATCTTTTTGAAACCAAACTCTATCCTTGATAGATAATGGGTCTGCCGGTCTAGTGTGTCTATCGTAATAGTTTTTCATTTTAACTTGATTATCTACTAGCTGCTTCTGGATCGCCTCATTGTTAATCATAGAGGGCACGAACTGGGATGTCTTCGAAGGTATTATAGACCTTAAATTCCTTGACATCAGAATTTGTGCAGGTGATGGCAAATTATTGTGTGGTGTGTTTCGTAAGTTGAGAAGAGATAAGTAGGGGCCTGTACTTTCTTCCCCTCATCTCTTTATCAATTTCTTTAAAGTTTGAACTGTTCGTTCTACCATCCCGTTACTCTGTGCATGGTAAGGACTAGATGTTACATGGACTATATTCCAAGTTCTAGTAAAGTTCTGGAACTCCTTTGAAAAGAATGGAGGCCCATTATCACTCACCAAAGTTTCAGGAATTCCAAAGTTCGAGAAAGTTATCTTTAATCTCCTTATTATGGTGTCTGTTGTCATATCTTGGAGTTGATATATTTCTGGGTAATTGCTGAAGTAGTCCACTATTAAGAGATATTTTAAGCTTTCTATTTGAAAAATGTCGATCCCTACCTTTTGCCATTGATAATCAGGTGTTTGGTGTGGAAGCATAGGTTCTTTAAGATTTGCTCTTGATGTTTGTTGACAAATTGAACAGTTATTAATTAATTCTTCAATTTCTTTATTCATTCCAGGCCAGTAAATGGATCTTTTGGCTAATGCAATTGTATTGTTTATACCTTGATGTGAAGCTTGGAGTATCTTTAAAATATCGCTTCTTTGGGTTTTTTGGTATTAGAAGTTTATTACCTCTGCAAATCAAGTTTTGCCATTCATGAAGTTCTTCTTTGAATTCCCAATAAGGTTTGAGGTTCGAAGGCAAGTTCTTTTTGTGTAAGGGCCAACCTGTTAAAATATATTGCTTCAGCAAACAGCATTCTTTATCATTTAAAGTATCATCGTGTAGTCTCGTTAATCTCTGGTCTTTGATCTCAACATTTAAAACAAACGTTTGAGTACATAAGTCTAATTCTTTATCTTCCATTTGTTCCTGGGGCAATAAATGTCTGGAAAGGGTATCAGCAGGTATCATACTCTTTCCTGGGATGAACTTCAATTCAAATTGATAATTTAATGAATACAATGACAACCTTTGGAGTCTAGGTGACATTTGATCAAAGTTTTTCTTCAATAAAGAAACCAAGGGTTTATGATCTGTATATGCAGTAAATTTTCTACCATAAAGGAAATAATGGAACCTTTTACATCCAAAATATAGAGCCAATAATTATTTTTCAATTTGGGAGTAATGTTTTTGCGGAGAAGTGAGAGATGCAGATGCATAAGATAAAGGTTTTTCTTTTTGCTTTAGTATAGCACCCAACCCATCTTTGCTTGCATCAGCAAAAAGTTCTAGTGGTTCATTAGGATCAAAGTGTCTTAATACTGGTGGACTAGTTAGGAGAGTTTTGATGAAATTCAGCTCTTGATCTGCTGCAATATTCCAATTCCAGATTATATCCTTTTTAAGCAGGTTTCTCATATTAGAAGTATTTGATGATAAGTCCGGTATGAATTTGGCTAGATAAGTTACGGTCCAAAGTATCCTTTGCAATTCTTACTTATTTTTAGGTATTTGCATATTTTGAATGGCTCTAACTTTATCTTGATCAGGTAAAATTCCTTCCTGTGAGATGGTATGACCTAAAAATTTAACTACCCCTGTGGCCATTTGAAGTTTATTTAATGTAAGCTTCAGTCTACTTTCTCTGGCTAAATCCAAAACCTTTTTTAGAGTAGAGTTATGATCTTCACACAATTGAATTACCCCATATTAGAAGATCATCTATATAGCAGACCACATTAGGGATATCACAAAAAATCTTGTGCATAATTTTTTGAAAAATTTCAGGTGCACTGGAAATTCCAAATGGTAGCCTCAAGAATCGATAACGCCCAAATGGTGTACTCATCACTAAATATTTAGATGTATTTTCACTTAGCGGCACTTGCCAGAATGCAGATTTCGCATCTAATACAGAATAAAATTTAGCCATAGGTATTTCTGCCAAAATGTTTTCAGGTGCAGGTAAGGTGTAATGCTCCCTCAAGACCCATTTATTCAGTTCCCTTGGGTCAATGCATATCCGATATTTGCCCGATGGTTTCTTTACCACTACCATTGGGTGCGCCCATACCGTCGGTTCTTCTATTTTTTCGATAATCCCGTCTTCTTCCATTTTAAACAGTTCTTCCTTTACTGGTTGAAGCAATGCTCTGGGTAGTCTTCTGGCTGGACTTATTTTAGGCTCCGCCTTGTCCGATATTTTAATGTCATACATATAACTCAAATGGCCATTTCCTTTGAAAACATCTTTATATTCATCCAAGAGTCCTGTAAGAGTAACGCTGATTTCACTTATTGTTTCCACTCTTTTTACTAAATTTAATTTCTCACACTCATCCAGACCTAGTATAGGAACTGCTGAGTTGTTAACAATTGAAAATGTAACTTTTCTGCAAGCGTATTTCGTCTTACAATCTAGCTGGCATTTTCCTACTACTGGGATTTGTTGCCCTGTATATGTATATATTTTGCAATCTGCTGTTTCCAGCAATGGCATATTAGGCCATTCTTTTATTAGCCTTTCCGGCAGAATATTTACATTTGCTCCAGTATCAAGTTTAACATCAACAGGATGTCCTTGTATGTAAATTAGTTCCTTCCACGGTTTCCTTAACACTTGGCCGACCATGATTGAGTCTATAATCAATAGGTTATCCTCTTCTTCCATAATTTCTTGTATACACCTAACTGCTCTATTTTTGCAGCAATTTGAAAAGTGGTTTGGCTGTCTGCACTTGTAGCATTCTTTTCCATATGCAGGGCACTTTCCAAAGTCATGAGCCATGTTACATTTTGAGCACCTGATTAATTTATTAAAATTGGCTCTAACTGGGTTACTTGTGTAGCTATTCTTCAAAGAGGTGGTAGGTTTATATTTTTCATTAAAATTTTTCCTTATAGCATCAATTGAATCTTTTTCAATGTTTCTTAATTGTTTTTGCGATGCCTCCGCCGCCTGACCTTGATTAATAGCCAATGACAGTGTCAAATCGGGTTTCTGTAAATATTTTTCTCTAAGTGATGTGTCCCTACAACCCAGAACAATTTTGTCTCTAATAAGAGAATCTTTAATATTTTCGAATTCACAGTCTTCAGCCTTACTTTTAATTTCTGTGACAAAATCGTCAAAAGTTTGATTTAGCTTTTGTTCACAAGTAAAGAAAATATATCTTCTATATATGGTGTTTTTAAATGGTCTAAAATATTGATCATATTTATCTAGAATATCTTTGATAGTAGGGCTTTGAGCATTTTCTTCAAAACCAAATGTATTATATATTTCAAGCGCTGAATCGCCAATAATGTGTAATAGAATAGCCCATTGTTGTTGTATAGTTTTTGAATCAAGATCACTTGCTATGATGTAGTTTTCGAATTTTTTACGCCATTTTGGCCATTTATTAGGATCCTTTTGATCTATTGTAAACGCAGAAGGCGGTGGTAAATTATTCATAATTATTTTTTATAATTTATGAGAAAGCAAAATATAAAAAAGTTAAAATAGTTATTATACATATATTTTTATTTTTTAAAACGATAGACTTACCGCTGCCACCATGTTATGTTGTTCGTTTACACAATTATATTCTTTATACTCTATGGAAATTTAATAAGACGCAGTAAACAAAACTTATTGTTTATTTCTCAAGTTACATGCAAATTCTGCTCGCTATTAAGTGATGATGATAAATAGTTGGCGTTGCCAAACTAAAGATTAAAATATATTACAAGGATAAGAAATAGTCGTTATTTCTTCTTAAAATAAATTACGATTTTTCGTTCAAAAGAAACATTTGCGGTAAAATTGTCAAATGTCGTTCTACAATCATAAGCCGTATTATATTGTATTATAAATTAACTCTTTTTAATGATACACCTAAGGGTGATCAACAGGATTCAGCCTACTCTCATATATAAGGCAAAAATGACAGAGTAGTGATTGTCAATCATCTTTCCTGAATTTATCTCTTATGATGAATCGCCTTCCTGACCTGTGTCCTGATTTAAATCCTTTAAACAAACTACGACCTTTTGACATGTTTAACGGTCCTGATTCACAGAAGAATTTACTCCAATAATGAAATCCCTAAAACATTCCCTTCCTTGGAACTCCAGCAGTAGTTGATATTTGAATGAATAAGACGCATGCGACGTTTTCTGGTTTGTGTGTCTGAGGTTGGAAGAAATATTGAATGACTCATAGCCTCCACCCTTGCACGCATAATTACAAAAAATTGTTTATAACACACAAAAAAGGCAATATACGTTTTCTCCACCATTCCATATCATTTATAGTTCAATATGTAAACATTTTATTATGTAATATAATATGTATAAATATTCTATCTATTATTATTATCTTTGTTAAATTAAAACTTTATAAAATATGCAAAAATTATTTTGTATAAAAATAGTACATATACCATCAATTTGTTATCGTGATACTCCTGTGAAAGGACTGACAGATCCGAAAGCTAGAGAATAAAAATTTGAACAAGAAACTTTGCCCAAAAGCCGCATTATATTATATTATAAATTACCTTATGTATTATTTACGAACGGAAAAATATGTCCAGGGTAGCTTAGTGGACATGGCAACTACCTGGTAAGCGGAACACTGTGGGTTCAATTCCCATCCCTGGACACTTTTATTTTTCCGTTTATCATTACTCTTCACAATTCATCCTTTCATACCTCATCCCTAAGGTTAGAAGTGATCGTTATTTCTCCTTAAAATAAATTTAGATTTTTCGTTCAAAAGAAACACAAGCGGGATATATATATTAGATAATAAAAAGACATATATTGGATTGAGAAAATAAAATATTTATTTGCCAATATTTCGGCTGGCTGAATGCCAAGCTTTATCGAGGCATTACATTTTTGTATACACAAACTCAGCGCCGCATAAAGGTCAATAAAGGTTGCCGTTCAGCCAGCCGAAATATTGGCAAATAAAATCTTTTATTCAATCCAATATATGCCTTTTTAGTATCTAATGATTTAAGTATAGATTGCTCTATTTTCAGAAATATATTCATATCAAATATATTCATATATTATATATATTAAGAAAAAGGCATATCCTTATCGTGCAACTGAAAGTTGCTGATGGCTCGGAATAAATATCAACTATTTTCGTTGATTTTTAATTATTCCAGAATTTGCCAAATACCCATTCTTGATTAATCAAGAAAAGCTAACCACGGACGCATTTCGAGCTGTTGGCCCTCATCAACGTGGTACAAGCTTTCAGTTGCACGATAAGGAGATGCCTTTTTCTTAATTTATGCACCTTATCCCAGTACAATATAACATTTTTACTATTTTTCAATATATATATATATCATAGTTTGTATATAACTAGATGTAACCCCACCACAATATATATGCAATGTATGATCTAAATATTTTAATAAAGGTTAGGCCTAGCGAATCTGGGAGAAAAGCCATCAGAGAAGAAACAATCATTAACAGGTTTTCATTATCCAGGAAGCAAAAGTTATTACCCAGGAACTATAATAAAACTGATTTCAAAAACATTCTTCTTCCGGGAGCATGTTAAAACATGACAAAGACAAAGGACTAGCTAAGATCCAATCAGAGTCCAGCAGGACTAGCTAAGATCCAATCAGAGACCGCCACGAGACGAGAGTCATCCAATGAGAGCATTGGAGAGTTAACGAGTTAAATCTCGGACTCAAGTTAATCAGTTAGGAGCTCGACACCATTGCAAGTAGTAGGGACCTGGAACGGCCAAGTCAGTTGGAGCTCGCCACCACCTTCTCAGCACCCAGATAAGTACAATCTTCAAAATGTGAATAATCTAGCCATTAGTCAAATACGCCAATAGTCTAAAACCTTCTTTCCCTTGATCGCTGGCCTATTTCTCAATCCAATCCTGTGTCCTGTCTCGTTATTTTCCCCTCTGAGAAAACTTTACCATTTCAGCCAAAACGACTGCGCCCACATCAACCACCAAGTAAGTACACAGGGTCTTACTACAATCAACTAAACAATCATACCAAACCAATCACCCAATCAAACAACCAATCACCCAAAAAGTCCCGATTATTATATATATATCAATTTTATATTTATTCTCTCATCTATATATCCTTATTTAATCTTATTTATTATCTTTATTATTATTATCTTATATGAACGATTGATAAATCAATTTCAATCTCTCTCTCTCGGTTAAAGGCACATACACAACAGTAATCTTATTGAGAAGCCTTATAAAACATAAGTATAAACAGTGTTTAATATTACAAGGGAAGGAATCACCAGACATCATCTTGAAGAAGAAACAAAAGTTAACGGTGACGTGTTTATTTTATTAAATGCTGTAAATTCGGCAAGCTTTCGGACTTTGACGTCCTTCAACAGGCAACTTTCCAAGAAACTAGAAGATAATAAATATGTATACACCTATCATCCGATTTACACGGTAGATACGTTCCTGAGAAAAACGTGTAAATCGAAAATTAAAAATTTTCGCGAAATCTTTATGCGAAGAAATACAGACACAGTGTGCGTGTGCAGCAAGTCAGCACATAAGCTCGGGATTCCTCGTGAGATGTGAACACAGCGCATGTGTTCAATCACAGTACCATTTAGTATAGTGCGATAAAAACAAAAACAAAACTTATTTGGAAAACCGTGTAAAAGAGAAAACGTGTAAAACAAGTACCGTGTAAATCGGGGGATAGGTGTACAGGTAAAATGTATATCTCAACAAATTCTGTGAAATAACGAAGTAATAAATAATCGTCCTAAGACTCTGCTACGTAAAGAGAAGAAGTAATGGTGAAGAAATTATGTAAGAGAATAATCTCATCACAGAGGGCAAATGGTTTGGTGATTCAACGGCACGAGTTGTCTCCATGTCTCCATGCATCTCCAACACAGCAGCAGCAATATCCACTATCTTGGGTGTGTAAAGCTGCTGCTCTGGGTCTAAGTCAATTTTCTGCAAGGCTGCGGCCATTGCTGGACATGAGAATATGTGGGAGGTGTTAGTTCCACACCAGGACAGTTGTTGCATGCTCTATAGGTTCTTGTGCCATCTGGATGTATTGCCATTCCTTTATAGTGTTTTGTTCTAAGTCTTGTTATAGTTTTTGACAGTTTTCTCTCAGAGTTTATTTCACATATTTGATCTTTTCTTATTGTTTGTTTGATTATCTTGTATTTTGCCAAAGCGTCAGCGTCAAATACTGACAACGGCCCGAGTCTCTCAGCTAATTGACTTATACCACGACCCATTTGGACGCACTATGCTATCTCTGGTGTACAACAAGGGATTGGTTACCTTAATTTTACTATTTACATCCTTAATTTTGATCTAAAACTGTCAACAGGATTTTCTTCACCAACATTATTTTCTGTTTTAGGATAAATTGCGATTTACTAATATAGAATATCAAATGCCTTTGGCCATAATTTCCTTTATTATAAACAGCGAATGCTCTCAAGCTTTCGCTTTTCAACGGGCAAAGTTACAATTAAGAATGAGTATAGGTGATGGGAGCGAGATATATTAAATTAAAAACCACTCATTTCCAATAAATAAATAATAAGAAAAAGAACAGGAGACATCCCAGAACAATTCTGTCATACTTCAAATCAAGATTAAATAGCCATAATTTATTATACAAGTATCTCGCCCTCTCCGTGCTCATTCTTAATTGTAAATTTGCACGTTGAGATTTTGAGATTGAAACTGATTTATTTCAAAGTCCATATGAGATTATATAAGATTAAATACAGAATAAATATAAATATGAATAAATAAGATTATATAATTATAAATATATGAATAAATAAGATTATATAATTATAAATATATGAATAAATAGATATATAAAACAATTGATAAATATTAAGACTGAGAGCACTACTCGGTAGCAGGCCACTGACTTAACTCAAAAATAAATGGCCGCCTCTAACATGAGGAATAGACGCTATGTACAGCCGCTCCTTGGAGTACAGACTCATCCTGTATCCCTGGATCAGGAACCCTTACAGGGTACTATCAGCCGGACCAGCTGAGCCCAGGTTGTTTAGCGAGTTTGTTATTTCTCCTTCTCCTTCTTTTTCATCCGGGCTTGGGATCGACAAAGGCGGAGTTAGAGCGTAAAATAAAGAGTAAAAGTAATATTGGGGGGTCAGAGGGAAGTGGAGCAAAGCTCTACCCACCCTTTGTACAAACATCGCCAGGAATTGTTACAATCTGCCGGGGCACTCTCCATTCCAACTCTCTGTTTTAAATATTTAACCTCCTTCTTCTGGTGGTGGCTTTCTAAGATTATCTCCCTTTACAGCCAACATTATCGCTATTTCAAAATTGCGCTTCACCGTAAACTTGTTCTGCCTATAGGACGTAGTTAAAAATATTTATATAGAATTTTTTTCTTCGACTTCTTTTTTTTTCTGCCATCGTGAGTTAGATTGAGTGATATAATGAAATTTTTAAAATCCATTGATGATGTAATCGACTTTTACAGGAAGAAATTACGTTAATGGAGAAAATTTAAGTAAGTTGAACCTTTCAGCATGTATATCGGATTCATACAATTATTCTGAAAGATATTTGATACAGTGTGACCTTTATTGAAGACATGAGATGACCAAATGTGAACAAAATTGCCTCTGTCTTCTTAAAAATATATAAAAATCAACCGATGACATCAAAGACACTTTCCACTTTCTTAAGTTTTGTTAATGAGTGTACATTAGTTGTACTGGCGATTCTCCACCAAACTCTGCAGCGGTGGCTGAGGCGCCATATTTATTGTACATAGTATCATGCATATATATATATAATTATCATTATAAAATAGTGCAGACTGTGCACTATGGCATGTATTGACAAGCTATCAATAAAATTATATTAATTATAATTACATAGCCTATAGAACTAAGATTACAGAAGGTGGGGACGATCAAATAAATGCTCTCTTTCTTAAATTCTTTCTTTACACTTTCTCTTTCATGTAAAAAGATTGGCAAACACTCTCAATTCTTTTTCGAGAGTTATACCATCAATCAAACCTCTATTGTAACGGTTAACGGAAACTGTGAATCAGAAACGGTTGAAAAATGACATCAGAAAAATTGACTCTTACATCATGACAACATAGTAATATCATTCTATTCGCGATCGAACGTTGCGGCCCACTGTATGTATTACATCCCAAACACGATGCGACACCAGCCATCTCTATCTTAAGCTCGATGTACCATCTCGGTGACCGTTAAGCCAGTAAGTTTCTTTAATTGGTCCACGAAGCGTGTCGGTGGGCGTCCAGGTATGTGTCGCCCAGATGTCTTTCCAGTCAGTATGGTGTACTCCATTCCCCTGCGATGTGACCGAAGAATCTCAAACAATTTCGTTGTACAGAAGTCGGTCATCTTCATAAATTGATAGTTGTGACAGTATCGATGCATTTGGCCTACACACTGTCCACGTGACAACATACGGCCATTAAAATCACAATTCTATTTAGGTAAACACGAAATTGCTTTACTACCTCAGCCACCTTATTCTTCTAATCTTCTTCCCAACTTTTCCCAATACCCTGAAATTTGAATAGTCTCTAAAGAACGTCGATTTGACTCAATAACCGAAATAAAGAAGAATGCTCAAAATGGAGAAGACTAAAAGAAAGGAATTTTAGATATTTTACCTTTTTAATCGATTATTTTTTTATATAAACTAATTTTAACACATGAATTAACCACATATGTAGAACGACATTTGAAAATATCCCGCATGTGTTTCTTTTGAACGAAAAATCGAAATTTATTTTAAGGGGAGAAATAACGTTTATTTCTAACCTTAGGGATGAAGTATGAAAGGATGAATTGTGAAGAGTAATGATAAACGGAGAAATAAAAGTGTCCAGGGATGGTAAATAAAAATATCCACATATGTATATTGGTAGGTAAAAAACTAAATTGAAATAGTTGAGGCGTTTTGACTGCAGTCCACTTTGTGTTCTGATTGTGTTAAAAATTGTATTTCGAAGAATAGGTCACTTATTTGGAGTCTAGAGAACTAGCTAGTAAGTGGTAGTGTATATGTTATACCAATGTGAATTATTCTCTCAAAATAGTTTCAGAATAAAAAAAAACCCTCGGCCAATGAATATCTTTATTATTTGGACGTTTTGATAAAAATCTTTAGCGATCATTGAAAACAAAGCAAAGCGTTAAAATATATTTTTAATTGAACAATTTTTAGCCTTGCTAAATGCTTTAATTTTTATTTGTGTCAGGTGAGAACAAAAGATTTTTGTCAAAACGTCTATATTTACTGGCCGAAGTGTATTTTAATTCTAAAACTATGAATACCAGCCAGGCAACGTCTATCTTTCAAGATATTATAAGTGTTACATAGCAGCTTTTAAGATAGCGTGAAGAAATAATCACTAGCGGTAACAAGTCATCCCCCCGCAACCATCAATACAGTTCCTGATGTAAGTTGTTAGGTACAGGAAATCTTGAATGCTCGCTCTTTACTTGTATCATGCTTAATTAGTCGTTCTTGGCCTTAATCATGTGTCTTGCTCTCGTTTCAACATGCATGGGGGAAATGTGATTGGTGAAGATCGAGACGTTTCCATGGAAACGTGATACATTATTCAATTATCCAGCCACGAAGGTTAATTACATCACGGATCTTATAATCTATCATTTTAGTCAAATAACATCCCCCATGTCGCTTCCTGAATCTGCCAGTATACCTCAGAATGCCGGCGTTTAGGGTAGACAGACTTTTAAAATTGCCAAACATTCTGAATTCTAAGAAATAAAAGCATTAAAAATTAAAAAAGACATTTCCTGACCAGGAGCACATGTGCTTTTCATAAGGCAGAGCGCCATCTGGTAGAACAGAAATCAACTAAACATTTATTTAGCCTGTTCCCTGATTTTTATCCAACCCAATTTCTTGATAAATCAAGAAAAGCCATCTACGAACGCGTTTCGCGCTGTTGGCGCTCGTCAGCGTGGAGTAGGCTGTACCACTGCGACCAAAAAGATTTTTGGCGCAATGGCGCAAGCCATCAGCAACTTTCAGTTGCACGATAAGGAGATGCCTTTTTATTAATATAATTTAATTGTTCGGTTTTAACTTGCTAAACTGCATATACTTATGTACTTACATACTTGTGTACATATTTGCATAATTTAGTTAGATTACCTTTATAGCCTTTTCACATTTCATATAATAATTTGCATTCCTAGTTACAAAACAACACGTTTTCTCGCATTATAGGAGACTACTAAAACCTATCAAATAAAAAATATCTTTCCAAGAGAGATTTGTTAAAATTTTGTGACATTGTATGGATTTCCCTAGAAGTAGTTTTGATTTCCTCATAAGTGGATAATTAGTAACTGCTTTATAAAATTGATGGATGGGAACGCAAATGGAAAATGCTGTCTGCTAAACCATCTTGATTTGGAAAGCCAAGATCGACCACAATCTTCGTCACTTTCTAGAGAATTTCGCAGCAGCGACAAGGTCACCGCGATAATAAAAGCGTCAAGGTCAGATTATCACGTCAAATACTCCCCGAAAAGAAGATTCTCAAGATTTCAACGAATTTCTTCAAAAGATGAACATCAAAAATTGTCTATTACATCATTTTTCTATATTCAAAAAGAGATTAGATGACCAAAAATGTTAAAATCGAAATTAGAAAAGTTAAAATATCATCAATAGAATGGAATCTTTTGAATATATCAATATTGATAATGGCCTTCTCACGTCTGCTAATGTTATGGTGTAAAAGGTTTAGGTGTTCCTAAAAGTTCTATGTCAAATTATGGCATCATATGTTTTGTTGCGTAAGTTCTGGAGAACAGCATAGTCAAAAGACGTAACACAGAAGAGAAAAGATTGATGTTATTTTCCAATTTCTATAGATAACTGTGTGAAAAAATAATAGAAAAAAAAATAAAAAGGTCAGGTGCCATTTTTATTTTTGATATCAAAACCAGACCTTTTATTTTTTTCTATTATTTTTTCACATGTTAAAAGTCTTTACGCAAGTTTGGCCTGAAATACCCATTTCTTGGTTTCTCAAGAAGCCTCAGGGACCAAAAATCATTTTGGTCGCAGTGGTACAGCCTACTCCACGTTGAAGAGCGCCAACAGCGCGAAACGCGTTCGTGGATGGCTTGATTTATCAAGAAATTGGGTTGGCCAAATATCAGGTAACAGGCTAAGATGGCGCTCTACCTTCTGTAAAGCACATGTGCTCCTGGTCAGGATATGCATTTTTTATTTTTAATAAATAACTGTTTCTTCTGTTTTACCCATCTGGGAGAATCCTGAATGAGACGAGTGTCCTTAATAAATGTTTTGTTGTGTTGCGGTGTAGGATCATCTTAAGGACACATTTTGAATTGCTGATTTACCAGCTCAATCCGTTAAATGAACATATTAAAAACGACTGGCGTGTTTGAATAGCCAGGTTTTCTGACAAAGGTTACGGGTTAACACAAAATTAAATAAACTAGGACCTAAAGTAATAGTAACTAAACACACAAAAAGCGTACACTCAAGAGTATAACACAAAAAAAGGGAAGTAAATAATAACTCACGATTTGTTAAATAAAATTTTAAAAAACACACAGTACTTATTTTTATTTTTGCGTTGGTAGGGATCGGACTGAGGTCACACAGGGAATGCGAGGAGATCACCAGACACGGATAAAACACGCAGAGAACACTATAAGCGTCTCCACACAAAATATCCACCACACTGGCTTCCCGCATTCGCTTAAATCATCTTTATATACAAACATGGCCACATTCGTCCAATTAGAATGCTTGAGAGATCGGTTCACTTAAATAACAAAAACAACATTCTTCGCACTAAAGAAATGAGATAAGAGTGCAAATATTTGTCAATATAATTTGACATTTCATGCCTCATACCATCTTATCGGTTGATTGAATTTCTTAGAATGAATCAGATTATCATGAAATGAAAATAAATATCATTGGAACATACTTATATAATAATAAAAGTCAGGTGTTTTGGTATTAAAATTTTAAAAAAAGACATATCCTAACTATGCTTACATGAGCTTTTTAGATGGCAGAGCGCCATCTAGTGGAACAGAAATCAACTAAACCTTGATATAGCCTGTTCCCTGAGTTTTTTACATTTACCAACCACATTTATCAACCAGGCGCAATATTGACATATTTTAACCTATTACAGAAGAAACAAACAATACAACAAACAGATTAGAATTTAGAATTAAATATTTACAAATTCACATGTATTATTCGACCGAGTTCATAAAATGTATAAAGACAAAGTGGCTGAGGTAAAAGAGTTACATCGTTTAGATCAGGGAACAAACGATGTCTCAATTATACAAAGTTCGGACAGTCATAGATAAGGTGAAGAGCAGTTTGTTCAGTTTCTCCGCAGGAACAATTTGGTGTTTCTAATAGACTTCTTTTATGTAAGTATTTCTGGAATTTTCCGTGTGAGGTGACAAATTGAGTGAGTTGATTTCTGTTCCACTAGATATGGCGCTCTGCCATCTAAAAAGATCATTTGAGCGTATTCAGAATATTTATTTTTTGATTTTAAAACTTATATAATTATAAAGATTCGACCTTCAATATACACCCATAACTCGCTTTGCGTCGGGGTTAAGTTCCAAAAAAACACGACGCAAATTGAAACGACGCAAAGTGAAAATAAAATTCTGATGGCATGGCGCAATCAAAAACAAAGGTGTTGCCATATTTTAGGGAAAAAAATATAAAAAAATTAAAGACTCGAATCCAAAACAACGCAACTTCGAAAATCTAACGACGCACAATGAAAATCAGTAAAAATTAAGCAGCGACGCAACTTCGAAAAAAACGTAAAACGGAATGACGCAAAGGGAGGTATTGGTGTATTTTTTAAATGATACTGTTCTCACAGTTCTTAAATATAACTATTACTTTATGATGCATTAGCGCGCTATCTGTTATCAAATTACGAAACTATTTTAAACGGGTATGATTCTTTAAAAAAAAAACAATTTGTGTGAGCAATAGTTACCCAGAAATTATTTGAAAAAGTAAAAAATCAATATCAGGTAAAAGGTTTAATTTAAATTTGCAAGCTTTCGAGCGAATATACTGCTCTTCAACGGGCTGATATTCTATGTACAAACTCTAAATAGTATATATACAGAATAATTGAAAATCAATAGCATCAATAGAAAAATTGACCTCCCAACCCAATATAACAATTACCCTGACAAATAATCTGAATATTAATAATTATTGGAATGTATGTATATTTAATCCCAGTATAATATCTATCACTATAGCTGGTAACAGTCTGATGTACGCCCGCGAGAGCACATGCTAATAACAAAGGTTTTCAATTATTCTGTATATATATTATCAGCCCGTTGAAGAACAGTATTTTTGCTCGAAAGCTTGCAAATTTAAATTAAAAATAAACTTTTTACCTTATATTGATTTTTACTGTTTCAAATAAAACAATTACTACTGTCCTAATTGCGATGGAAGAACCAGGCCCTTTCATTAATTTTTCCATTGCAGTAAGGGCAGTAGAAATTGTTTTATTTTTAAATGAATCATAGACGTCTAAAATATTTTCGTATTTTGATAACTAATACTTTACAGCTTACACACACCATGTTTGTGTGATTTGTAACAGTTTTATTCCGATATGCAATATTTATAAATGTATTTTACACTCATATAGACAAACATAAGGAATGAAAGGATTTAAAAGCACGAATGTTTCTTTTATACATAATACAAACTTCTATTGCCCTTACTGCAATGAAAATATATATTGGGAGGGCTTGGCTCATCAGTGGTGAACCCTCCCAGCGGTTTCGCCAATTTAATCCACCAGACCGCCTCTCAGAGCTCTAATATTGTATTAGATGATTCTGCTTATATAAGCAGCACTGAAGGGTGGAATCTCAGAAATGGTTTTCAAGAAAACTATATGTATAGATGGCGCGTTATTGCTTTGTGTTAAACATAAGGAAGTTAAAAGTCTTTAATATCGCAGGTTTTTTTTTTTTTTTTTTTTTTTTTTAAGGAGACGGGCAATTTTGTTCACACTTGGTTAACTCGTGTATCTTCAATAAAGGTCACTGTAATACCTTAGAGAGTTATTGTCTGAATCCCGATATGCTGTCTAAAAGGTAAAATTTCCTTAAGCATTGTCCATGAATGTAAATTTAAAAAATGATATTTACGGAAAATTCTAGAAAATTAAAAGCTAGCACACGTTTAGTTATAATATACCTTATAATAATATTATAATATACTCTGTTTAATGAATTTATTTTTGATTGTTTGGATTTGGCAGCACGGTAATTGTTGTTATGAATATATTTAAAAGTGTATATATAGCATTAAAAAGATATATAAATAAAATTTGTTTTTCAATTTGGTAAAGCATATTTATATATTTAACCAACTTAACCTGACTAATACAAAACAAGTTGCTTGCAATAAAGACAATACATTAAGTTTAATAGATTCTGCAGGATGTATATTTCAAGGCGAAAGTGTTGACTGTACATATTTCAAGCTACTAATTCTAATTGCTATATGCAAAATTTGACATCGAACGTTTAATTTTCATGATTCCTATTGTTCAATTGTATTTATTGTACAGGGTGATCCAAAAGTCCCGCACAACTTTAAAAATTAATAACTCCGCGAATATTTGCGCTAGAGCAATGCGGTAAACACCATTGTGTTCAGGATGCAATGGGATTTTTTATGGCAAATAATGAAAAATTCGAAATTGATTTTAGTTACAACTTTATTCGCTAGATGGCGCCATACCAGAATCAGCGATTCAGCGGCCAAATTGTTTGATAAATTGAAAAATATAACTGAACGATACGTATTTTTACTTTTTGAATACCAGGAAAGAACCCTAATAATATCAAATGATAAATTAATAAAACACCATTTCGCCAAAAGTTAGAAGAAATGGTTAACGATTTTTAAATACAATCTGAGATATGTAAAATAGGTATATGCAAATTAAAACATGTAGCAAAAAAAAAACTGATATTTTAGATGCGGTTTGCTGGAATCCTCTCAGCTATTTATATTTCGAAAATAATAATTTTCTATTTTTTTAAATTCAACTCTCTCTCAGTATCGATTATATTTATTTTAATTCATTTGAAAAATATTTATCTATCTCTGATGATTTATTTTACTCTGGGATGCCGTTGTTGTTTTTGTCGTGTCCAATAAAGAGCCTCAGATTATTTTCGTTTGGCCAATAAATAATGTCCAATTTATATACACATATATTCTTACATAATGAGACTTTAAAGAATGCAAATAATCTTCATCTATTTACAAACACAACACATCTCCCCCCTTAATAATACTCCAGTCGGTCTAGGGGTTTCCTTGCTCTCTGAGGTCTAGGACTGCGGACGGGCACTTGCACAGCGGCAGCCTCCGGTTTAGGAGTGCAAGAGGGCACGTGCACAGCAACAGGCCCTGGTATAGGAGTGCAAGAGGGTACGTGCACAGAAGCAGTCTCCTCCTTGTTTCCTGATGTAACCTCTGGAACCTCCTCTTCACTTTATTTCTGACTTCCACCTGCAGGCTTCTCTCCTGATGTTCGAGGAAGTATCAAATTTCTTGTCTCCATTTGTTTCTTTCTCACAGGTCGCAATTGATTGATATGCCCCTTATACACGACGCCCTCGCAACTTATAAGGTAGTGACGGTAGCTCAATAATTTCAAAATGGTACCTTTTTACCGTTTAGGTCCAGTTGCATAGTTGCGGAAATAAACCTCGCAACCTGTAGTAAACTGCTCCTGCCTTCTTACGGCCTCATGAAATACCTCTCGCGGATTTCCCATCTTGGTATTAAATTCGAGAATCTTGATCTTAAACTTCTCTTCATTAGCAGTTCCGCCGGGGAATTCCTTTATTACAGTTTGGGGGAATGCTCAATGAGCAAATAGGAATCTTTGTAGATTCGTCTCTAAATCATCCTTCCCATTATTATTTCTCAAAAGGTTTTTAAACTCTCTTACATATCTCTCAGCTAAACCATTTGTACTAGGATTATACGGACTGGTCTTAGTGTGCCGTATACCATTCATTTTGGTAAATTGCTCGAATTCACCGGAGACAAACTGTCTTCCGTTATCTGTAACAAAAAATTAGGGCAATGCAATTCTGGCGAGAATTTCTCTAAGATGACTTATAATCGTTTTTCTGGTAATATCTTTGATGATAAAAATTTCTATCCACTTTGAGTATGCGTCCACGAGAACCAAAAACATTCTTCCCATGAACGGGCCCGCTAGATCAAGATGAAGTCGATGCCACGGTTTTTCGGGCCAAGTCCATTCCGAGATGGTAGCCGGGGGCATGCTTGCCGATTCTTGGCATACTCTACATTCTCTAGTTAACTCCTCGATGTTACTGTCTATGCCTGGCCACCAGAAAATACCGTCTGGCAATCATCTTCATTTTAACAATCCCCATGTGTATTTCATGCAAGTCATTTAAAATTAAAGATATTAATTTTTGGGGAATTACCACTCTTTCACGCCATTGAAGACAACCAAACTCCAAACTTAATTCCTCATTGATCTTATAATGAGGAGCTAGTGGGCTTTCTCTCGGTACCCTTGTGAATTTCCACACAAACAGTTGCCTTCTCTAACATTCCTTAATACTATAGACAGTATTTTATCTTGGGGCGTCTCATTAGCCACCTCCATAAAAGAGAACGGTACCTCATTTGACTTCCTAAAAAGAAGTACCTGGTCTTCATCAAGAGACTCCCTGACACTCGATTCTAGACGTGACAATGCGTCAACATTGGAATTATCACTAGTTTTTCGAAATTCCACAGTATAATTAAATGCAGCTAATTTTAAGGACCATATTTTAATTCTAGATGATGCACATATGGGAATTGGTTTATGAGGTGAAAATATATGAATTAAGGGTCGGTTGTCTGTGACCAATACAAATTTTCGTCCCAGTAAGTATTGTCTGAATTTCTCAACGCCAAAAGTTATGCTCAACGCTTTCTTTTCTAGTTGAGAGAAACGTTTTTCCGCTTCAGTTAATATTCTAGAAACAAAAGCTATAGGGAATTCTTTCTTTCTATCATTTCTATGACTCAGAATTACGCCTAGTCCATATTCCATTAATAATGATTTACATTTTTTAAATAACATTCGATATTTTTTCGTCCAATTCCATCTACAATTTTTATTCAAAAGTTGATAGAATAGCGCTAAAATGTTTGCTATATTCTTTATTAATCTATAATAATAAATTAAGAGTCCTATGAAAGATCTCAATTGCGAAACATTCTTTAGGTTCAGGCGCCTCTATCACTGCTTCAATTTTATTTTCTAAGGGATGCAGTCCATATTTATCCATTTTAAACCCTAAAAATTCCACCGATTTCTTTTTAAATTTACATTTATATCTGTTTAACTTTAAACCTTTTTCTAGCAATCATCTAAACACTAGATCCAACTTTTGTTCATGATCTTCAAAGTCGTTTCCTTCAACCAAAATATCATCTATGTAGCAGGCCACACCTGGCAAATCAGAAAATAGGCCTTCCATAATCCTCTGAAATTTATTTGGTGCTACCGCTACGTCATATGGTAGTCTTTTATAAGAAAACAACCTCTTTGTTGTGTTTATATCAACAACAGCTTTGGCTTCTTCCGCTAACATTACTTGTAAGTAAGCCTGTGATAGGTCTAGAGTCGAAAGTACGGTGCTTGTAGATAATTTTGAAAAGATCTCATCGATCGATGGAATGGGATACCTATCTAATTCTATTGCTTTATTAGCTGTACATCTAGAATCACCACATATCCTTACACTACCATCCTTTTTGATGCCGGTACTATTGGAGCGGTCCAATATGCAGGAACTATAGGTTATAAAATGCAAGAATTCACTAAACGATCAATTTCATTCTCTACTTTGTTTTTTTGGAGAGAAAGGTAAACTTCTGGCCTTACAAAACACAGAAGTCACATCCTTTTTTAAATTAAAATTTATTCTAACGTCCTTTAGACAGCCCAAATCTTTGTTAAACAAATCTGCATACCTATCCATCAAATTTTTATATATTTAAATATATTTCTATTATATTCAATATTTAAAATTTTAATGCTAAACAATATAGAATAATCAAGTTTCAACTGTTTAAGTCATTCTCTTCCTAATAAAATTACCTGGATTTTTTCATTTACAACTATTAATCGTAAATATTGGTTGGCTTCTTTTACAAAAACATTTCTTTGATCTATAATCTCTATTGATTTACCACAAAAGGATTTTAATCTTAAATTTGTTGGAAATAATCTTTTACCTTGCCAATAATTCTTATAAATATCTTTAGGTATTAACGTAACTGGAGTTCCTGTATCTATTGTAAAACACAAAGAATATTCATCTACTGTTAAATTTATTGTGGCATCAGTTTCGCCCTGTACAGAATATATAGAGTCCTCTTGTACAAATTTACATCCCCACATTCTTTTACTAGCTTTGCAGACCCAGTTAAATGACCCAGTTTATTACATTTTAAAACAAGTCTTTGTTCTATGAGGTAAAACAGATGCCACGTGTGAATGTCTTTCACCACATCTATAACACACTATTTTGCCTTTGCCACTTTGCCTAAAAGGTCTATACTGCGCCGTACTATTATTGTACTCGCCCTTTTTATCCTTTCAAATCACAGGGGATATCTTGGCCACTAATTTATCTTGTAATTCTCTTGTATTTATCTCCGCCAATTCGAACGCGATCGCCACTGCAAAAACTTTATCCAGGGTGACATCGTCGTCCTCTTGTAGTAGCTTCTTTTGCAGGATTTCCGACTTGATTCCAGCCACAAAACGGTCTCGCATCATGGTTCCCAACATATGGACGAAATTACAATTTATTGCCAAATGTTTCAATTCTCTAAGATATTCCGAAATTGATTCTCCTTCCCGTTGAATTCTCTTTAAAAATCTGCAC
The DNA here is from genome assembly GCA_030710605.1 of Cordylochernes scorpioides. Classification (NCBI taxonomy): domain Eukaryota; kingdom Metazoa; phylum Arthropoda; class Arachnida; order Pseudoscorpiones; family Chernetidae; genus Cordylochernes; species Cordylochernes scorpioides. The sequence goes on along the minus strand of CP092865.1, from coordinate 116,100,473 downwards.
CGCTGTGGTATCACTTTCTTCTTTGGATCCAAATGCAGCTTAATTCTTTGAATGATAGTATCATAGGGTTGATCTTTCATTAGACCAGGAAGAAAATGTCGTTTCCCTGCTTCAAAGTTTCAGAATCTGGTAGCGAGGTAAAAATCAGCACTTTAATCTCCTCCTTCAGATGCCAAAAGTAAGCCTCAAATTTTTGTACAAAAAGATCGAAGTGTCCTCCACTGGGCTATAGCATCTAAAAGGTACTATTAACTTTGAACTTGTCATGCTGATCTTTTCTACTCCTTTGTTTTCTTGATCCAGATAGTTTAAAAGATGTAATCTTAACCCATTTTCTTATTTTTCCTCTCCATAATCCGAGAGTCAGATTTGTTTAAAAGATGTAGTTGTTATGTTAAAAAATCAATAAGCTTGAGGGATGAGTATCTTTAGTAAATAAATTTATTTCAAGCTTTCGGGCTCAACCGCCCTTCGACAGGAAAATTTTCCTGTCGAAGGGCGGTTGAGCCCGAGAAAGCTTGAAATAAATTTATTTACTAAAGATACTCATCCCTCAAGCTTATTGATTTTTTAACTTTCTATTAAGGGATTAGCCTATTAATAATGTAGTTGTTATACTTGCATAGACACCGTTTTCCTCAGCTTTTTACTGGCTCTGTAGATCGCGCATCCTCGTCGCCACTTTTGTTGTGTCGTAATTAGACGTACAAGAGCTCAAACTTGACCATGGCCAACAACAAATGTCCAATTTATATATACATATATTTTTACATAATGAGGCTTTAAATAATACAAATAATATTCATCTATTTACATAAACAACGGTTAATACGAGGGCCATCCAATAAATAAGTTTCCCTATTTTTTAACAAATAAACCACATTATTTACAATTAAGCAGTTATTTTATTTTCATTATACAACTCATAGACTACCTCTCTAAATAATCACCATTTCTGTCTAAACATTTTTGGTACCGTTGTAGCGATTTTTAGATACCACTGTTGTACCAAGCCGTGTCCTGTCTTCGTAGCCAGTGGTTCGCCTCCGCCTGCACTTCATCATTGGCAAAGTACTTGCATCTAAGGTGCCACTTGAGTGCTGGATAAAGATGGAAGTCGCTTGGGGCAAGTTCCGGAGAATAAGGTGGATGTGTGAAAATTTCCCATTTGAAGTTTTCCATAGCCATAACTTTTCCTGCAGAGATTGTGACCTTCGCCTTTTTTGGTGCACTTTCCTCAGGCTTCTTCCACACCATGCTTTGTCGTTTTGTTTCTGGAGTTGAAAGATGCACCCAGCTTTCATCTCCAGTGACAATACAGGAAAAGAGTTGATCTCCATCTCTTTGATGCATTTCCAGGAAAGCTCGGGCTGCCTCCATCCGTTGTTGCTTGTGTTTTCCAAGAACAAACGCGGGACCCATCTTGCGCAGACTTTGCGAAAATTCAAAACATCTGACATGATTGTCCCAATCGAAGAGCGTCTAATTTCGATTCCAGGAGGCATTCGAATCATTATTTCGTCAATGGTGAAGCGACGATCTGCTTCCACCACATTCCGAACAGCAGCAACGGCTGCATTGTCCGTAGCAGTAACGGGGCTGCCACTTCGCTCGTCATCATGCACGTTTTGCCGTCCTTCTAAGAACCATGAACGCCATCGGCGAACCATTTGGATGCTCATACATTCTTCACCATACACTGACACTGATTTGCAATGAATATTGACCGCAGATTAATTTTTCGCCGTGAAAAAACGAATTACAGAACGGAGTTCGCAAGTGGACACGTTCACCAGTGGTAGCTCCATGGAAACTGAAGCGCTACGGACTTGCGCGTACGAGTAGCGTGATTTTGAAGGTCACCAGCTTCCAACGCATCCCAGTGACCATTTCTTCTATGCTAACTAATTTTTACAACGTTTCGTTCGCAGAAAAAAAAAGGGAAACTTATTTATTGGATGGCCCTCGTATATAGCGAGAAGAGTAGAGGACTGAGCACAGATCCCTGAAGTACACCAGCCCATGATCTTCGGTCCTTGGAAAATGTTCCATTGACCCGAACCTTTATCCTTCTTCCCCTTAAGAAGTCTGCAATCCAGATTAAGGTTTTCCCCCTTACTCCGATGTTGTGCAGCCTTTCAAATAATTTCTACACTCGATCAAAAGCTGAGGTCATATCCAGGAATACGGCCGTTGTCTTCTTTATGCGGTTTTTCCTAGAAATCTATTATTGATTGACAGAAGTAGAAAAGTTTATCAGTTGTACAGTGTCTGGATCTTTAGGCAGTTCGGTAGAAGTTTATTTTATTATTGTTAGTGAGCCAGACTATGAGCCTAGAGTGGATTATTCATTCTGTTATTTTACAAAGTATGCTGGTAAGAGCAATTGGCCGATAGTTCTTGCATTCCTTAGCATCTTTGTTTGGTTTCAGTATTGGCACTATAATTGATATCTTCCAATTCTTTGGTAGTTTACCAGTTTTCTCCATGAAATGTTCAGTATTCGTAGGAGTTGATTTTTAGCTTCGTCTCCAAAGTGTTTAAACATTTGACCAAAGATTAGAGCATCTCCAGGTGACATCTTGGATTTAACTTTCTTATTGATGAATTTAGCTCATTCAGTGTGAAGTCTCTCGAGTAAATATCTTGTTGATGGTAATTTCTTGCTTGTTTAACTAACTTGTTTATATTATTTTTAGAGTCCTGCCTTCATTCGTATAGCTGAGTCTGGAAGTGCTTGAAAGATATTCAGCAATTATGTCAGCCATCTGTTTGTTCGTTCTCACTGTTCATATCGGATTAGTGTTGGTTTTGATTGTTTTATAACACTAATTATATTCCAGTGATGGCTTTCCTTTTTTGGATCCATTTTTTTCGCAGAATTCTGCCCATCTTTCTTGTTTGAATACCCAAATTTCTTGTTCTATTTTGTGACTAATTTCAATGAGTTCCTTTATAATTTCTTCTGTTTTATTTGTTTTGAGAAGTTCATTTTTATTGTCTCTCTCTGCAATCATTGCCTCGATATTGTGGTCCTTCCAGTAAAGTATTCACAGGTCTTTACGTCTACCTCTAGGTATCGATACTTTTGCAGCTTTGGATATGTTGAAAGAGAATTTTTCCAATTTTTTGTCAATCGTTCTGTGATTTAATTCTTCGTTGCACAGTTCTCCAAGCTTTTCTGTAATTTTTTTCCAGTGTTCTTTTATTCTGTTGAAAATTCTCAATTTTGAATTTTAGGGTTGTTAAAATTGGTCTGTGGTCACTGATTGCACTTTTCAGAATTTTCCATTGTGTTGTGGGTGCGATGTTGTAATTTATCGCTGTGATGTCTATTGCGGATTCTGTGCCTGTGGACTTGGATAGATAGGTGTTATTTTCGTTATTCAATCGGCGTAAGGTCGAGGTCGGTTAGCATGTCCTCAACCTGCTGACCTTTGTTATCCTGGACAGGTGATCCCCAAGTTGGTCTTTCGGCGTTAAAATCACTAAGTATGATTGCGATATCCGAAGACGCTTCATTTAATGTCTCTATCAGGCCTGTATTGATGCTAGTATTATTGTGGTGATAAACATTTATGATTGGGATTGTTTTATCTGTAAGATAGATTTCTATTGCCTGAGCTTCTGTCGTGCTTTCTCTAGGCTTACTCTGATTATAGGCGATTTCCTTAAATTTGATTTATAGAGTTTTAATCAAAACGGCAAGTCCTCCTCCGAATTTTCCCGGTCTGTCCATTCGTAGTGTTGTATAATCTTTGATATTGAATCTCAGATTCTGATTCAATTTTGTCTCCTGAGGACAATTAATATGTACATTGTTGTCACAGAGAAGACAAGTCAGCTCTTTATTTTCCTCTGGGTACCATTTATATTGAGTTGTAGTAGATTGAATTGTGTCCTCGTAGTAGATTTATCATCATGAGCTCGAGCTGCAGCTCCTGACGCGGCGGTTACACCGGACGCGGTAGCATTACCGGAGATATCAGTTTTGCTATTCATTTGAAAATGGGTGCCGTTGCAACGTTAGTCATCTTGGAAACGAGCCAGAATTTGGTCAAATAATCCAAGGGTCCAGGGGGGACCGCAAGAAGGTGTGGTCGAACTTCTCCCCTTCCCCCTGGAATGCCGTCACTACAGGATAAAGCACTCTTGGTGAATTTTTTCAATTGTGATTCAGAATCTGCCACTGAAGCTTTACGAGCGTTTCGTTCCTTTAAAGATATTCGAAGCGGTAAAGGACCAATGAGTTGCTACTCTCTAAAGCGATTGATTAAAAGTTTTGAGGAAACTGGATATCTGGAAGCAAAATCTCGGAGTGGAAGACCATCGACATTTGCAGAATGCTGAAGCTATTGAAACGTTTTCCCCGTATGGAGAAGTAAGTGCTAGACAAGTTTCTCGACAAACGGGGATTTCGTATGGAACAGTTTGGAGAGAACACACATTTAGAATTTTTCTATAAAAATATCCTAACAAAATTCAAAGTTTTCAAGAGTTGAAAGTCAGCGATTTTGAGAAGCGTCAAGAATTCGCTGCATGGGTTTTCCGGCAAATTGATATTGATGAAAACTGGCTGTCAAATGTTCTAAGAACAGATGATGCTCACTTTTATCTAAAGGGAGAATTTAACATTCAAAACTGCCTCATTTTGGCAACAGAAAACCCTAGGATTTTTACAGAAATACCACTTAATGAACACAGAGTTACAGTTTTGTGTGGGTTCACTTCTTCTTTTATTATTGGGCCATTTATCTTTGAAAAAATCAATGGAAGAACTTTTAAAACCGTTTTTGTAACTGGTGAACGTTATGTTCAACTTTTGAGAGAAAAGGTTATTCCCATATTGCAGGACAGACAAGCACTAAGCGAAATAACATTCATGCAAGATGGAGGACCTCCTCCTATCTCCCGCGGTGCCAAACAATTGCTGAAGGATACGTTTCGGTGGAATTCGTTGATAAGTCGCCACTTTATATACCAGTGGCCTCCAATATCACCAGACTTGACGCCTTACAATTTCGGTTATGGGGGTACATTAAGTCGCGTTTTTATCGATGACGGCCTACCACATTGCCCATGTTGAAGGCTTCTATCAGATGACACGTTTTATAAATTTCAACTATTTAATTGTGACCATTCTGTCATCTATCGTCTGCAGGCGGTGTTTGAGAATGAAGGGCGCCACATTGAGCAAGGATTGTGACCTAATACAAGAGAGAAGGCAGTTACCTCATGTGTTATATTTTGCAGCTCTTTGTTTTGGGTTATGGGAATAATAAATGCTGTCCTCACATCTTGACTCTTTTTTTTTCTGTAAACAGTAATTTTTTGTTTGTCATTTGCCCACATTTTATATTATGTCGTGCAGGCCAAAGTGTTATAACTTCTCGAATAACACTGGTATACACAATTTTACCCCTTATGTTTAGTTTATCGCTTTTCGCTCATTAGAAGAAATAGCATAAGGAATAATCTCTGTATCCCCCCCCAACTTTAGATATTTTGCGCAAAAAATAATAAAAAATGATTTTACTACCACGTTTTTCAACGCAAAAGTCGATTTAAAAATGATTTTTTTTTTTGAGGGGATACATTTTCAAAATTATGTACAGTATAATAAACAATGATAACATTTGACAAACCCATAGGATATGTGGAATAAAGTACGACAAATATATTTTGTCACTCCCCTCTATATTTCATTTTTGGATCATGACAAATATCCAGTTAAATAGTCAAGTGTCGACAATTGTTTAAGAAATTTTGGTACTATATTAACATTTCAAAAATCGTGTATTGATATCAGTAGTTATTTTCAAACATTCAATTTATTTCACAAAACTCCATCTAAAATATAAATATTTTTTGCTACATGTTTTAATTTGCATATACCTATTTTACATATCTCAGATTGTATTTAAAAATCGTCAACCATTTCTTCTAACTTTTGGCGAAATGGTGTTTTATTAATTTATCATTTGATATTGTTAGGGCTCTTTCCTGGTATTCAAAAAGAAAAAATACGTATCGTTCAGTTATATTTTTCAATTTATTAAACAATTTGGCCGCTGAATCTCTGATTCTGGTAGAGCGCCATCTAGCGAATAAAGTTGTAACTAAAATCAATTTCGAATTTTTCATTATTTGTCATAAAAAATCCCATTGCATCCTGAACACAATGGTGTTTACCGCATTGCTCTAGCGCAAATATTCGCGGAGTTATTAATTTTTAAAGTTGTGCGGGACTTTTGGATCACCCTGTATATAATGTAAAATATACACGCAATTATCCTAATTGTGGATATGGCGTGTCTCTCCCAACTGTTAAATAAATAAATAAATATTTATATATTTAACCGAAGGAACATCACAAGAATCAATAAAACATTTTTTATAATTATAATCCATCATTATTTGGAGAAAGAGCATTTCTTCCTCTTTGTGATTTATTAGCATAAAACATTGAAGAGCCAAACATAATAGCTTTTTAAACAAATGATGCTTGTTGCACCATCTCTAAAAAAAATCTTAAGATATAACAAAGGTAGGGTGTAGACATTTCATAGAATTATGGAGGTAGGTCAAGTCTGAGCATTATTCCTGTTTAGACAATTTTGACAATTAAAATAATTTTATTGAAATCTTGTCAATACATGCAAAAGTACACAGTCTGTACTATTTTTTAAAAAATATATAATTATTTAATTAAAAGGCATATATTGGATCAAAATAGAATTTTATTTTGCTAATATTTTAGTTGGCTGAACGCCAACCTTTAGTAAGGTATTATAACATATTAATGTGTGTCAACAACAATAATTATATGATATATATACATGATGCAATGTACAATGAACATGGCGACTCTGCCACCGCTGCAGAGTTTGGTGGAGAATCACCAGCGGGTCTCCAGCGACACCACGTATTTTGCAATCTACAAAAAATACGCAGTTCCTGTAAAACGACATTTTAAAACTATCCCGCATGTGTTTCTTTTCAACGAAATATCAAAATTTATTTCAAGGAAAAATAACGATTATTTCCAACCTTTGGGATGAGGTATGAAAGGGTGATTTGTGAAGAGTAATGATAAACGGAAAAATAAAAGTGTCCAGGGATGGGAATCGAACCCACAGTTCCTGTTTAGATAATACCACTTGTATTTTAAGTTCATGGACCAATTCACCATAGTGATTAGTATTGAAGAATGGTAGACACTATATATTTTAAAGGATAAAAGACAGCTGATCGTCCAACTATGATTTTTAATTATTCCAGAATTGACCAAATATCCTTTTTTGATTACCTTTCTTGATTAATGCTCTCATCTTCTGGTCACGTTCAGAATATACCTTTAGAAGATATTCACAAAGGATCTTCACCTGCAGGCCTATTGTAGAATTCCTCGACCTGCCCGTTCAATAATATTTTAAAAAGAAAGTGTTTTGTTAAATAATAGAGCCACGGCCCCCTCTAACCTACCTAGTGGCCATTTACCACCCACCGTGAACTGTTTACTTTCCCTACATCAGAGTGTCGCATTACGTTGACAGTTGTGACAAGAAAGCTAATTGTCGGGACGTCTCGCTACTTCCTTGTTAGTCGCAGGAGGGCTTAGAAATTTGTATAGTCGCACTTTGAATAATGTTCTTATACTTGGTATCCAGCTATCACAACTATCGATTTCGGAAGATGGCCGACTTCTGTACAACGGAATTGTTTGAGATTATTCGGTCATATCACGCAACACAGGGGAATGGAGTACACCATACTGACCGGAAAGATATTTGGGCGACGCATACCTGGAGGCTCGTGGACTAATTAAAGGAACTCACTGGCTCAACGGTCACCGAGATGGTACATCGAGCTTAAGACAGAGATGGCTGGCGTCGCATCGTGTTTGGGATGTAATGCTGACAAATGTTACTTTTATATACGGGTTATCACACAAAAAGCAATAAACTAGGGCCTACAGTAACAGTAATAACAGTAACTTAAACATAAAAAAAGGTACACTCAAGAATACAACACCAACAACAGGGTAAATAAAAAAACACGATTTGTTAAATAAAATAAAAACAGTACTTATCTTTTATTTGCAGCGTTGATAAGGAGCGGACCGGGGTTTCACAGGTATGCGAGGAGATCACCAGACAAGCACACGGAGAACGTTTTAAGCGTCTACACTTGAACACCACTCCACGACTCCTCGCATTCCGTTTCAACCCTCTTTTATGTACAAACATGGCTACATTGATCCAATGACCTGGGAGATCAGTTCACTTAAGAAATAAACAACATTCTTCCCTCATAACTGAGAAGATTAAAACTGCTGTTTGTCAAATAATTTGACAAAAGTACAGTGGGCAACAACGTTCGATCGCGAATATAATGATTTTTATACTTGGTATCCCAATACGACGACGACTTGGAGCAAATATTCAACTCTTGAGATTCGTCTTGGAACCATCCTTACTGGTCATGGTCACGTTCTCTCAGATCTCTGGCATAGAGATCCAACATGTCCTCACTGCCGGGAAGAACCATAAACTGTAGACCTCTTCTACTGTCCAGTTGTTTTACTACACAGTCTACAAACGCTACTTGGAGTACAAGACTTCAGCCCTGGCTCTACTTCCTGACTCCCTGCCGGGAAGAGTCACAAACTGTAGACCTCTTCTACTGTCCAGTTGTTTTACTACACAGTCTACAAACACTACTTGGAGTACAAGACTTCAGCCCTACTTCCTGACTTACTGCCAGGAAGAGTCACAAACTGTAGACCACCTCCTCTTCTCCTGTCCAGCTGTTATACTACACAGTATAAAAACACTACTTGGAGTACAAGACTTCAGCCCTAGCTCTACTTCCTGACTCCCTGCCGGGAAGAGTCACAGACTTTAGACCACCTGCTCTTCTTCTGTCCAGCTGTTATACTACACAGTCTACAAACACTACTTGGAGTACAAGACTTCAGCCCTGCCTCTACTTACTGCCGGGAAGAGTCACAAACTGTAGACCATCTCCTCTTCTTCTGTCCAGCTGTTATACTACACAGTCTACAAACACTACTTGGAGTACAAGACTTCAGCCCTGCCTCTACTTACTGCCGGGAAGAGTCACAAACTGTAGACCATCTCCTCTTCTTCTGTCCAGCTGTTATACTACACAGTCTACAAACAGTACTTGGAGTACAAGACTTCAGTCCTACTTCCTGACTCAGTCTGGAACTACCAGATTCACCGCAGCTCTCCCCGTGACTACACTTCTATACTGTGTCTGTACTGTCAAATTATATTGACAAACATTTGTCCTTTTATCCTATCTCAGTTTTTAGTTGAAAGAATGTTGTTTGTGTTTGTTAATGAACCAATCTCTCCCGCCTTCTCATTGGACGAATGTGGCCATGTCTGTATATATAAGGGGGCTATGGTATTTCGATGAAGCCAGTGTGGGGGATATTTGTATTGAGACGCTTAAAGTGTTCTCTGCGTGATTTATCCGTGTCTGGTGATCTCCTCACATACCTGTGTGACCCCGGTCTGATCCCTACCAACGCTACAATAAAGGATAAGCACTGTTTTGTTTTTATATAGAAAATGGTGAGTTTTATTTTATTTTGTTCCTTTTTTTCTGTTGTTGTATTCTTGAGTGTACACTTTTCTGTGTGTTAGTTACTATACCTTAGGTCCTAGTAATTTGCAACTTTGTGTGTTTTCCTGTAATAGTAACTTTTGTCAGTACAGCCAGGGTTGTGTTGGTGATTTACGTTCTAGGATCCCTGATTACCTATATTCTCTCTATTCGACTCTTCACCATGCAACAAACTATTTCAAAATTGTATATCTCTAAATATATATATCAATATATACAACAATAGCCTTTATTGGGCACACGTGCCATACAGGATTCTCCCGGTAGGACAAAATAAATAAATAACAGATTAGCATCATAGTTATATACAAATATTGGGTATTGACCTCGACCAATTATCGAGTTGGATCCGGTGACTGTGCTAAACATTTTGATTGAGCTGATTTCCAGTATTTATAAAAAGCGAATATAGCCGGTTTCTTGACGAAGAATTTCTCTTTCTTCTTCCATTGCCGTGCAGTAGAACATGTAGTGTGGAAAATCGAGACTAAATTCACCGTTGCATAAGGTGCATTTTATGGTCCTAGTTTTCAATAGTGAAACATGATTAATTATCTGTACTACAAAAAGGCTTCTTACTTGTGCAATGATTCTCTTTAAGGTTAGGGGGATATTGTCATTCAGATAGCATTCCATTGTAGGTGATGAATGAAAGTATTCATAGTGAGAGGAGAGTACCGATTTTTCTATTCTTACATAATCCATCTGCAAAGACTGATCGGTTGCCGTTATAATAATTAGGGGGATGTATCTTTGTAGAATATTGAAGTCTGTACAACCAACAAGCCATGAGAAACCCACAGCACCCATCGCGGCCATGGTCCTGCCTCTATAATTTGAGGCAACTTGAGTGAAAGAAATCGAAGGGGTGAGCGGGTAGCCCAGGTACGTATATTTTGATGTAACACTTAAGGACTTTGACCCCAATACCATCTTTCTGAATGCGCCACCTTTCCTCCATTACGGAAAACCATTATTTTTGACTTGTTTTCGTTCAGAGATAGTAAGTTAGTTTCTAGATAGATTATCAGTATATTGATTTTCAATTGAAGGTGTATTTTAGAATCACCGATCAAAACAATATCGTCGGCATATAGGAGGAGGTGTATGTTTCCGAAATTGGGTAAGTATATTCCTGACAACCCCGAGTAATCAAATATTTTAATCAAATCATTAATAAAGAGTAGTAATAGGCATGGGGATAGTGGGTCACCTTGGAGCACCCCCGAACGAATTTCAATGAATTCGGTGATAGAATTGTTCCAACGAACCGCAGCGGTCATGTCTTCATAATGACATTTAATTAGGTTGACAAATCGGTGATTCAGTCCTATTTTGACTAGTTTTGTAAATATATATATCATCAATAGGTAATTAGAGATGTACATGCATTCCTAATTATTTGATTATATTAATAAATAATATTGCAAAATAGAGACAATAAAAAGATTTACTGGCCGAAGTATCTTTAATTCAAAGAACTATGAATGCCGGCCAGGTAGCTTCTATCTTTACGATAATAAATAATGGGTATGTATGTAAAATAAAATAACACAATGTGTTTTATATTGGCCTTGTAAATAACCCCAAAGTGAAAATCAATTATATTTTTTCCATTTTTATTAATATATTCTTTTATTTTATACAATTAGTATGGCACAATAGAAATATTAGGATTTGTTATTTACACAAGTATATATTATTGTTAGAGCACACAATATATATTATTATTATTATGGCACAATACAGAATTATTAGGCTATGTTATTTACACAAACATATATTGTTGTTATAGCACACAATATATTTTATTATTTTGGTACACAATGCAAATATTAAGATATGTTATTTACACAAATATATATTATTGTTATAGCACACAATATATTTTATTATTATAGTACACAATACAAATATTAGGATCTCTGTTATTTACACAAATTTATTATGGCACAATACAAATACTAGGATATGTTATGTACACAAACATATATTGTTGTTATAGCACACAATATATTTTATTATTTTGGCACACAATGCAAATATTAAGATATGTTATTTACACAAATATATATTGTTGTTATAGCACACAATATATTTTATTATTATAACAAACAATAGAAATATTAGGATCTCTGTTATTTACACAAATTTATTATGGCACAATACAAATACTAGGATATGTTATTTACACAAATATATATTATTGTTATAGCGCACAATATATATTGTTATTATAACACACAATAGAAATATTAGGATCTGTTATTTACACAAATTTTTATGGCACAATACAAATACTAGGATATGTTATTTACACAAATATATATTTTTGTTATAGCAAACAATATACATTATTATTATAGCACACAATACAAATATTAGGATCTCTGTTATTTACACAAATATATATTATTATGGCACAATACAAATACTAGTATACTTTATTTACACAACTAAATAGAAATGAATAACATTGTTTCTATTAGTAAGTTGATTGCAAGCACCAACTCTTCACACGTTTGTTTTTCAAGTAAAAATAGCATACGTCCTCTCAGAAAGTTCAAACTTTTGAACAAGATTATTATCTCAAAGGATCGTAAAACTCATGTGAATCTTGTATTGAATAATGAGATGATGGATAAAGCTAAATTATATATTTATTGACAAAATATTGGAATTTCAAAACATAATTATGAAAAAGGCATCTCCTTATCGGGCAACTGAAAGTTGCTGAAGGCTTGCGCCATCTATCAGAATAAATATCAACTATTCTCATTGATTTCTAATTATTCCATAATTGCCAATTAGAAATCAACGAGAATAGTTGATATTTATACCGATAGATGGCGCAAGCTATCAGCAACTTTCATTTGCACGATAAGGAGATGCCTTTTTCATAATTTATGAACCTTATCCCAGTACAATATTACATTTGTACTATTTTTTCATAGAATAATTAGTGTCATATGGAATTCAAGATACCGCAATAGAATTGTCCCTAATTGTAAAAACGGAATGTAAAATTCTAAGTACGACTGCACGCCTATCATTGATTCAAAACATTATTTCTGATCTAGGAAATGTACATCTTTTGATATATTTTCAGATTTCTGTATAAAAATTTATAAAATTATTTACACAACTAAATAGAAATGAATAAACTAGTATCTTATTTGTAAATTGATCGCAAACACCAACTTGCACACATTTGTTTTTTAATATCTAAAAAGTAAACACTTTTTTTTCAAAACATAATATTCGCTTAAAAAGGGTTTAAAATTGTTATCTTCGAAACAAATATCTGTTGTTTAGTATTAAAGCTTTCATATACATTCATAGACCAAACTTATGAAAGTATAAATTGGTTCCTAAATTGAAAAATTCAAAATTGTCTCATATATTTGATTGGAAATAAAAGTAGTAATGATATTTTAACCATAAATGAAATTTAGATATTTTAATTCTCCAGATCAGCATTCATCTTTACAATAGGATATATATCTTTAAAAATCAAATAGCATTTAATTAATATATATAAACTATAAATATTTATATTAAAAAATATATTGTCATAGTATTTGCATAGTATGGCCACAGTATCATATTGGATTAAGATAATAACTCACTTTTCAAATACTTTGTTCATACATAAAATTCTCTAAAAAAGGATTTTAAATTGTTTTATCCAAAACAAATATTTGCAGTTTAGAACCAATTATACCGTATAGTTCAAGAGGCTATTTTATAAAAAGCAATAACTTGTTTAGAAATTTTGAGATGAAAATATATTTAGAAAAACACACTTATACTAAGACAACCGCCTTTTTCTACATAGAAAAGTAAATTAATTATATTCAAAAGAAAGATTATTCTCTTTATATTTCAAATATACGAAAATACTATTTGAAAATTTAAATATATTTTCACTTTTTAGAATAAAATATTGAACTTACTGAATCATGATTGTGATTTCCTTTATGGAGTGTTCTTTAAAATCTATGTCAGTTATTCCCATTATTGTTTGTCTTCCTACTGTATGTATGTGGCCCGTAACTCCGTCAATACAGAGGAATAGAAATATTATTCCTAGAAAGGCAAAATGATCTTTCAGCTCTAATTATATCAAAAATAAAATCAAACTATAAAACGAAAGGATTTAAAAGCACGAATGTTTCTTTTATACATAATACAAACTTCTACTGTCCTTACTGCGATGAAAATATATTGGGAAGGCTTGGCTCATCAGTGGTAAACCCTCCCAGTGGTTTCGCCAATTTAATCCACCAGACCGCTTCTCAGAGCTCTAATACTGTATTGGACGATTCTGCTTATATACGCAGCACTGAAGGGTGGAATCTCAGAAATGGTTTTCAAGAAAACTATGGATCAAAATCAAACTATATACAACTAAAATCTTTTAAAAAAGAGCATGTAATCTATGTGGTAATAAAATAGATAATCAAAGTTTGCGCGCAAACATAATATTCCCATAGTATCATATTGAAATATTAGCTAACAAAAAAAGGCATATATTGGATTGAATGAACATATATGAAATGGATAGAATTTTTGAATTGCATGCTGTAAACAAGATAGGTTTTACAAAATGGAGGAAATATTATGATATTATGTTAGTTATTTACAATGAAGGATTGTTGATTGTTAAGATAAATTCATATGTAAAAAAATAATAAAATGTCAGGTGTTGATATTAAAGATAAAGAAGACATCCTGACCAGGAGCACATGTACATTTTAGATGACATAGTACCTGGTACAGGTGGTAATGTTTGAATTTTTAAAAGAATCATACGCGTCTATAATAATTTCGAATTTCGAATTATCATAACAGATGGTATGCTAATGTATCATTAAATAGCTAGTAATCATTCTCCTGAAGAGATTGACAGATGGTCACTGAAATGTTGGGAGTTAAAATAATCTATTAGGAGTTAGAGTGTTATATTACGATGCACTAGCGCGCCATCTGTTATCAAATTACGAAACTAGTTTAGACGCGTAATATTCTTTTTAAAATAAAACAATTTCTACTGCCCTTACTGTAATGGCTTATGTCCATAGTTCATCTAAAATACCCATTCTAAGAGTCTAGCATTAGTATCACTATAAAAGGAATATAAAAAAAGATGCAATATAACAGCGGTCTGGTAGATTAAACTGGCGAAATCGCTGGGAGGGTTCACCACTGATAAGCCAGGCCCTCCCTTTAATTTTCCCATTGCAGTAAGGACAGTAGAAATTGTTTTATTTTAAAAAGAATATTACGCGTCTAAACTAGTTTCGTAATTTGATAAGTTAGAGTGTGTAATATCTACACCGAGTCAGGGATCTTATGAGAGAGTGTACGGAGATTAGTAGAGTCCAGGTCCCATTTTAAAATGTACCGCCATTCTGGGATAGGAGGGTAGACCATAGTATTCTCCCATATCAGGATAGTTGGGGACCTGAGGCTTATAGAAGTAGGAGTGTTGCATTGGAGTGTAGAGAGGCGCTGGAGGAGGTGCAGCGTAAAGTCCGACATCAGCAGGAGTCTGAGGCGCAGTCCCCGGCTCGTTGGTCGATACGTAGGCGCGATAGCCATGCTTGTCAGCGATGTACGTAACCTGGCGGTAGATCCCTTGGGCATCGGTGTAGCCATAGGAGCCGGTCTTGGTACCGTAGACGTCGGACTCCTCCTTGTGATGATGACGGTTGTAGTAGCCATCGTCTACCTCGTAGCCAAACTGGTAGGGCTTGGGGGCCTGTTCATACAGTAGGGTAAACATACTTTATTAATTTTTAAATGAAAATAACATCAACAATGATAACAAAATTCATTATTAAGACTTTCTGGTCTTATACAGATTCTCCGAAATAGAAGAGGATATAAAAGAAATAACAGTAATAGTAAAATTCTAAATGAATATATGTTAAGGTAAGAGTGAGGCATAAACAATTATTGTTGACACATTACTATGCTCTTGTTTTTTCTTAATTGTAGTAACTCACTTGACCTCACCCAAAAAGAAATCATCTGAAGTTTGATATAGTTGACAGTTTAATGTCTGGAGCATAGAGTTTAATATTAAATAAATTACGATCTCTCTCCCTGTAGCCCTTGATCTAAACCAATGAAGCCTGTATAGATTTCATTATGTATATTCAGCCTTTTTATTATTATTTTTTTTTTTAGTTTTCATCTGTCACCATAATATTTTATGAACGATGTAATAAAAGTTGATTCAATCTCAATCTCTCTCTCTTTCTAAGTTGATAATGTGTAATTACGATTTCTTCATATTTTTCTGATGTGTTATCTTCGTATCGGGCTTGTTCTTCTTGTAAAACCCTTCTTCACAACTTGGTAAGCTGTCAAGTAAAATTGAAGCCTATGTTCTAGCCTGATATTCTGAAAATGAACAATATCCGTGTGTTTTCATGCATGCTTAATTCAACTATATTAATAAGAGAGGTATCACACACGTAAAACAAAAGTATATATTTAGCTAGCATCCTTAATTCTTCCGAATTGTCTTGGTTGATTCACTAAACAAAATCATTTTCTAGAAGAAAATATCATTAATAACTAAGATAGAACAATCCATACAAAGTGAACAACCTAAAATGAACAACTCTAAATTTTCTATCCCCAATATACATATTTACACACACACAGGTAATTTATGACAGAAATATATTTGCATATGGACTTTCCTCTTCCAGTAAAATCATATATCATTCTAAAGAGGACACTCTATGCAGTTTACTAGGAAAGCTACACTTTCAGGAAAGGCGATTTACTATGTTATTTCTAAGAAAGAAAAAAGTGACGAGATTCTTTATTAAAAACCTATAAGCTTGGCAAGCATTCGTACAAAAGCGTCCTTCAACAAGCTGTAATGCGAATATAAGATGCTAAAGAAGAAATGTTATATATACATTATATACGAATAAGCATAAAAAAGATAAGAGGAGCTTCTTTTAATGCTTATTCGTTTAACCAATTTTTTTAAGAGTTCATTATCGTTTAAATATAAGCCTTAGTTCTTTTTATTAGTCATGAGTCATACGAACCTCGAGCTCAATTTTTACTTGCATCAACTTAAAAAGAAATCCTTACAGTTATCCAGATGGAGATGTCACTTGGCATTCAATAAAAGAAGCTCCTCTTATCTTTTTTATGCTTATTCGTTTAACCAATTTTTTAAGAGTTCCTTATCGTTTAAATACATTATATACATTGAGAGAGAGATTGAAACTACACTATTACAATGTACATATAAGATCAGATAAAGTTAATAGGAGAAGAAAAAGGTAAAATTGAATATTTTTTTCATCAGAGGAAACCCACTGATGGTCTTTCAAGAATCTGTACAAACCAAAGAAGAACAGGAAAATGACCATTACATACATATGTTAGTGGTTAGTATATGCCTAATTTGTTTTTAATATAAACATCTGGCCTTTTTATTTTTAAAATATCAATATGTTTCCGCGCGTATATATGTATATAATTTTATTATATAGTGAATTAGATTGAATAAAATATTTATTTGCCATTATTTCGGCTGGCTGAACGCCAACCTTTATAGAGACATTACATTTTTGTATACACAAACTCAGCGCCGTAATGCCTCGATAAAGGTTGGCGTTCAGCCAGCCGAAATATTGGTAAATAAATATTTTATTTAATCCAATATATGCCCTTTTACTATCTGATGATATAGGTATGGATTGCTCTATTTTCAGAACGATATAATTTTACATAAAGTTAATTATATATGTATCTATTTCTGTATCAATTCTCAGTCATATAACTTTGCAGATTTTCTAATTTCATTCTCGTTCTTTTTGTTATTTCTTATATTTATCTCTCGAAGAGAATCTTCGATGTATATACAAAGCTTAAGGTGTTAATAAATGTTGTAATGATTGATTGATTAGAGTGATTGATGACTCTCTGTGAAGTAAAATTGGATAAAAATATACGATTGGCATCTTTGAGAGAATTTTGCTTTTTATTCTCTTGAGAAATATAGAGGGGTTTCCATTTTTGAAATAACAATTATGCAACGCTCTAACTCGCGAAAAAAAATATTTTCGATATAAATGAGGTTATATTTATTCGAAATAGCAATCATTAATTTACATAAGAGATGGCGCGCTAATGCATCATAAAATTTCAATGTGAAAATATTTGTATAACCTATAATTATTGTCGATTTTTTAAGAGGTTAGGTTTTCAGACTTTCCGAGACTAAATACTCGTTCATCTAAATTAATAATATTATGAAAGAAAATTGTAGATATTAATTAGTGCAAAACCAATTTAATAATAACGGAAATTAAGTTATCTATGAAATTAGGTGAAAAAATTTTCTGAAAAAAAAAAGTTCCGTTTGAAGAAACTTCAATCGAAATATAGATAGATGAAATGGTTTTCAGAAAAAAAATCATTTTCTCAAAAGAACTTTCCACAATAACCAGATTGCCACTTTCTACCATTAACTATATAACATGGCACCATGATCCAGACATACTTTGGTGAAAGTCTGCCTGTAATTTGAGGCCTTTCCTAACATGGAGTCTTTGCTGCCGACTCTAACATGAGTACAGACACAGCTCCTTCGTATCTATGGAGAGAGACCCTTGCTGAGGTCTATTAACCGGATCAGTTGAATTTCAGGATTTTCAAAGAGGCAGAGATGGTAGGTGTTTTGAAGGTTCATATACGCGACACTGCCTCCCCCTTAAGGCGGATAGTCCCGATCCGGTCCCATCGGTCGGGATTTTTAAAGAGGTCTTTCTTCTCTTCTAACAATGCTGCTGTTGGTCCGTGACTGCTTATTTGTCAGAGTTATTCTGCTTGTTTCACAGCTGGCCTTCATATCTGAAGGTCGTTCCCCTATCCACCAGCTGGGGATGCGTCCTGTAGCAGTCAGCTCTGCCGAGGGAATCGAAAGCTTCCCCCCTACACCCCATTCCATGAGATCAGCTCGAGGAGCATGAACTCATATAATTCGTGTAATATTTTCACAAAGAGATAAGAAACAACAGCAATCATATAATATGGAAAAACAGAAATGCGTAAAATGTCTAAAGTTTATGCTCTCAACCTCATACATATCAAGCAACGCAAAACCTGCAGTCGAAGCTTTTATAAAAAGTACCTGAAAGGTGAAAAATGGATGAAGGTTGTTACATTGGATAAGGTATAGGTCTACTTCAATTATACCAACCAACACCGTTCCATTTACTAAACTAACTTTCAGATTATATTTATAGAAGCTCATAAAAAGCTTATAAAAAATGATAAATATAATCCAATATACATATACTAAAAGATTTATTATCGTAAAGATAGAGGCGCTGCCTGGCCGGCATTCATATTTATATGAAAAATAGCACTTCGGCCAGTTAGACTTTTTTTATTTTCTCAAAGTTTCGACAAAAATCTTTTGTCTTCGTCAGGAGAAGTAAATAAAAATAAAGCATTTGGTAAGGCGTTAAAAATTGTTCTGAGATTGTAAGGGCGTTCTCACGTGATTTCTCAAATTTGGTTGTTGTTGTTGTTTCTTATCCCCTTGTGTAAATATTACACGAATTCCATGAGTTCATGCTGCAAATCAACATCTAGTCTCATGGAATTGTTGGCTTCCGTAGGCGTTTCTTACTGGGAAAAAGAAAGAGAGGATCCAATGAAATAATTTAGTAGCCTTTATTAGAACAAAATCATGATAGTGAACAACAAATATAACAGAGAGTACCGTCGTCTTCCGGGTATTCCTTCTACTGGGGAGCTCGGATTCTATATTCTGTGCGTTTATAATCTGTTTATCTGTGGCTCTCTGGTCGGGATGGCGCCTACATTCGGCCATTCCTGGATTTCAATCGTCCTCGATTGAACCTTGCGTTGCAGGAACGTCGTGGGTTGCGTCGGGGGGTATCTTCTACTTCTGGCTCCTCGTCCGGACTTTCTTCTGTAGCTGTAGTCGTTAATTCTATTTTGTTCTCCTACTGTCCTATCACACGGGTCCTTTCGAAAGATCTGGATCAGGTCTCTCAATTCAGGGTCGGAATGCTGAATCATCAAGATTTGTTCTTCCGGTGTGATTGTGAGGCACACTTCAAGGTTTTTCTCCACGATTTCCTCCATCGTGTCTCTAGGGTCGTCGACTGGAGCTCTACTCATTCCGTCTACGTGGGCCATCTTCTCCCCTGGTTTATGTCGAATTTCGAAATCGTATTCCTGAATCAGATTGTACCATCGCGCTATCTGAGGATTTGTAGTCTTCTTCGCGTTCATGTAGACCAGTGCTTGGCAATCTGTAACCACTGTAAACTTGATTCCTACGAGGAACTGACGTAGTCGATCCAAGGTCCACACTATCGCCATCAGCTCCAATTTGCTTGAGTGGTACATCTTCTCGGCCTCTGTTGTCTTCTTGCTCACACAGTAGACCAAGCGCCATTTGCCGTCTTCGTCCATCTGTAGCACCATTCCTGCTAATCCCTCAGCACTCGCGTCGCAATGTACTTCTGTCTTGAGTTCAGGGTTGTAATGAGCTAGTACCGGATATTCGACCAGATCCTTTCGTAGTCCTCCAAATGACCTTCGCTGTTCTTCCTTCCATTCAAATTGTGAACCTTTCTTCGTAAGTCTGCTTAGCGGTTCTGCTTTCCTCGCGAAGTCCTTTACAAATCGTCTGAAGAAGTTCGTCAGTCCCAGAAAGCGTCGTATGTCGTGGACATTCTTGGGTTCTGGAAATTCTTCTATCGCTTTGATCTTTCTTGGGCCTGGCTTAAGTCCGCCTGTACTGATGACATACCCTAAGAACTCAACTTCCCTCCTTCCGAACTCACATTTGGAGGGTTTCAGTGTCAACTTCGCTGATCTTATTCTTTCGAGGACTTCCCTCAACCTTTCGATCATCTCCCGCCAATCCTTTGCCGGGATAATCACGTCGTCGAGATAGCAGAATGCCTTCTTGTTCAGCAGCGGACCTAGGACAGTGTGCATCAGTCTTTGGAATTCAGCTGGTGCGTTGGCGAGTCCAAAAATCATCCTTTCGAATTGACCTGTATCATCTGGGGTGATGAATGCTGTCTTTAATTTTGCCTTATCGGTCAGTGGTATCTGCAGATATCCATGCGCCAGATCCAGAGTGGTGAAGAATTTCGCATTCCTTAGGCCTTCCAGAAGGTCGTCTATCCTTGGTAATGGGAACTTGTCCTTAACTGTTTGAATGTTGAGTCTCCTATAATCTACCACCAGACGATGATCTCCAGTTTTCTTCCTCACAAGTAGGACGGGACTAGCGTAGGGTGATCTAGTTTCCGTGACTATTCCATTGTCCTTCCACTCTCTGACAATCTCCCTGATTGCTTCGCGTTCACTTGCAGTCGTCTTATACGGTCTCAGACAGACTGGCTTGCTTCCATCAACCTCCTTAATGTCCATCTTGGTGACATCGGTGCACCCTAATTCCTCCATGCCAAGAGCGAAACAGTCTCTATACTCGTTTACTACATCTAGGATTTCTTGTCTCTCTTTCGAAGTCAGAGAATGATTGACGTTGATGTCCTCAGGCAGTATGGGGCGCTTACGTTTCATTTGGTCTTGTCCTTCCCTCTTCTCTTCATTTTTAGTCTGAAACGAATCCTCTGCGACGTCCAGGTTAACAACAATATCATCAAGGTTTAGTAGTTCAACTCGCCCTACACATTGGTTCTTCCTTACTCTCAACTTGCCCTTGCCAGCTGAGATGATGGGTACGGTCGTCTTTCCGTCGACCACTTCCAATAGGGAATCGACACAGGCGTCATCTACTCCTGTGAACAATACATATCCGTCCTTTACCTCGTCTGTGATTGCACTTGTAAAGTTAATGGAGTCGCTCTCCAACTGAACAGTTTCGGTTGCTCTCAGTTCGATGCGACGCGACTTGATTTCTTCTTGCAGATTAGTAAACGGAAATTCGGATGAATAGCCAATATGCAGTTCCTTACCGATTCTCGCGAAGGATACGTAGGGCAGATCTGTCCATGTTCTTCCAATTAGTAGGTCATAAGGTTGGGCATCATCGTTAACAATGAATACAGTGATTTCCCTTCCGACGATGCCATCAATCTCCAGGTCGACTGTCGTCTTCCCAACGGTCCTGGCAGCTGGTGCAGTCTGGTTACCGATGCCGTACAGACTAGTCGAGTCTGGTTCGATGTCGACGCTGATCCTCCTTGCGACCGATTCTCTCATTAGACAACTGCTGCTCCCGGTGTCTATCATTGCCTTCACGGTTTCCTTGTTGTCGATCTTGACATCCTTCAAATATACATCTGGCGGGACAGTCTCCAGTCCTTCGACTTCCAGGTTGGCTACTTTTAGTCCTTCTTTGGGTCTTGTGCAATTCCTTTCCTTGTGTCCCGTTTGACCGCATCCTCGGCATGTCAACGTAGTCCTGGGTGCTGGGCAGTCTCTGGCAATGTGTCCAAACTGATTGCAGTTGAAGCACTTCGGTTCTCCCTTGTCGTTTCTGATCGTACGGTTGACCATTCTCCTCAAGGTGTTAGGGTACGTTTCACTGATTTCGTTCCTTGCAGCGTCTTGACCCGAAACATTCGTTCCTTGTTTAGTCTCTTTAACTTCGCTTTGGTTGGGGAATCTCGCAGATTTCTGCTGAAACGACGGTGGTATGAGGTGTTTCGCATTCCAATGCGGAGGTCCCATCTCGGTGCGAACATTTTCGTACTCGTCCAGTTTATCCGCCAACTCATCTGGGTTGTTTAACTTGGTCCAATCGTCAATGAGATGATTACGCAGCACATTTGGAACTTTTTTCTTTAGCTGGTTAGTGACGGACAAATCCTTTAGGGCGTCGAAATTTTCCACGTTCATTCCTTCGATCCATTCGTTGAAATATCCTCGCAATTCGAAAGCGAAGTCTCTCCAGGAACCCTTTTGAGATCTCTCGTGCTTCTCGAATTTTTGTCTGAATTGTTCGGGGCTCAACTTGTACCGTTTTAGGAGCAACCTTTTCACGAACCTATAATCGCCGCTTTGTTCTTCTGTTTCCCGAGCGATTAATTGAGTCATTTCGTAAGGTAGCAATCCTAGGAGGCTGAACGCCCATTGGTCTTCATCCAATCCTAGTCGCTTTGCCTGTCTTTCGAAAAGAATTAGGTAAAAACTCAAATCATTGTCCTTCGACTCGTACTTGGGCATCAGTTTACGTATCTCGTAATGTGCGTCATTGCTGGTACTTCGAGACGTATCGTTGTTTCCGCGTGTAGTCTGGATGCGCAGCTTCTCAAGCTCGAATTCCATTAACATTTGTTCTTTTCGTTCCCGTTCTATACGTTCTGCTTGCTCTGTTTGTGCTGTTTGTTCCCGTTCCTCGATCAGAGTCTCCAACAGTTGCTTTGCGAATTCTTCTTCGTAAGATTGACTATTCAGGATAAGGCGTTTTAAGTCGACGATCCTGCTCTCTGGCGGTACTACCTCGCCGAGTTCATACGCCAACTTGCTCAAATCGCATTTCCTTACTTTCGCTAAATAAGTCATGTTTTTTTTTTTTTTTTTCAAAAGGAAAAATAAACAAGGCAAAAATTTTTAAAATAAACAAATAAAACTGACTAAACCAGATACGTACTGTTTCAATTATTTCTTTAAACGAAATAAACTTTTCTTTGGTAATTTTGAGACAATACTTTTTTTTTTTTCTTTTTACCGCGATACTTTGCGATAATACTTTTTATTTGTTTCTTCAATTTACTTTAAAAATACTTTCTTTAGAATACTTTACTTTACTTTAAAATACTTTCTTTAGAATACTGTACTTTACTTTAAAATACTTTCTTTAGAATACTGTACTTTACTTTAAAATACTTTCTTTAAAATACTTCACTTTAAAATACTTCGCTTTACTTTAAAATGCTTACTTTAAAATACTTCACTTTACTTTAAAATACTTTCTTTAAAATACTTCACTTTAAAATACTTCGCTTTACTTTAAAATACTTTCTTTAAAATACTTCACTTTACTTTAAAATACTTTCTTTAAAATACTTCACTTTACTTTAAAATGCTTTCTTTAAAATACTTTCTTTAAAATACTTCACTTTAAAATACTTCACTTTACTTTAAAATGCTTACTTTAAAATACTTTACTTTACTTTAAAATACTTTCTTTAAAATACTTCACTTTAAAATACTTCACTTTACTTTAAAATGCTTACTTTAAAATACTTCACTTTACTTTAAAATGCTTTCTTTAAAATACTTTCTTTAAAATACTTCACTTTAAAATACTTCACTTTACTTTAAAATGCTTACTTTAAAATACTTCACTTTACTTTAAAATGCTTACTTTAAAATACTTTCTTATCGAGATGATTTTGCAATAATATTTTACCGAGGTGACTTGTAATAATACTTTTAGGAATAGGTAATTAAATTTCGTACATACCATGCAACTCCTCTTACGTTGATCGGTCACCGCGCCACGTCCTTCTCGTTTCCAAATTATTCCAGTGAATCTTCAATTTTCTTCAGGACCATCCCACTTCTGAATTTCTGTTGGCTTCCGTAGGCGTTTCTTACTGGGAAAAAGAAAGAGAGGATCCAATGAAATAATTTAGTAGCCTTTATTAGAACAAAATCATGATAGTGAACAACAAATATAACAGAGAGTACCGTCGTCTTCCGGGTATTCCTTCTACTGGGGAGCTCGGATTCTATATTCTGTGCGTTTATAATCTGTTTATCTGTGGCTCTCTGGTCGGGATGGCGCCTACAGAATGGGGTGTAGGGGTGCAGCTTTCGTTGATCATGGCACCATGATCCAGGCACACTTTGGTGAAAGTCTGACTTTGACTGTAGTTTGAGGCCGTTCCTAACATGGAGGCAGACGCCTTTGCTGCCGACTCTAACATGAGTACTCGAATTTAGTAAACATATAAACGAAGACAAAAGATTTTTGTCGAAACGTTGAGAAAATAAAAAAGTCTAACTGGCCGAAGTGTCTATTTTTCATAGAAAAATATTTATTATTTTAAAATGATGTCAGAGGTTAAATGAAAGTTAATAATCTTCATTTAACCTCTGAAATCATTTTAAAATAATAAATATTTAAGCATATGTATATTGAGTTATATTTATCAATATTTATTATCCTTATATAAACTTTTATAAACTATATTTGAGAGTTAGTTTAGTAAATGTCATGGTATTGGTTGGTATGATTGAGGTAGACCATTACATTATACAATATAACAACCTTCCTTCATTTTTCACCTGTCAGATACTTTTTTATAAATGGTCCTACTGCAGTATTAACGTGGATAATCTAGTTCCACCTTCAAACCTGAACATCTTGTTGGTGTCTGTTGAGACTGACTTAGCATGATTCCGTCCCATATTGCTTAGATATGGCAATCTACATGGACTAACACTGGCTTAACGGTCGCCGAGATGGTACATCGAGCTCAAGATAGAGATGGCTGTCTTTGCATCGTGTTTTGGATTTAATACATACAATGGGCCACAACGTTCGATCGTGAATAAAATGATATTACTACATAAACCAAATAGATAAATAGCCATATCCTGGATGAAATATTTCCTTTATTTCCCCCTAATATCCCAACCAGGACCTCCTGCCAGGATAATCCTCTTCAAACCCTCCGTCCAAGTAGAACACGGTTAAGTATATAAGCCGTCGAATCAATCATAATATATATTTCTAATATTTGTTATTCATATATACCTTTCTGAAATTAGAGCAATCCATAATTAAATCATTAGATAATTGAAAGGCATATATTGGATTGAATAAAAGATTTAAATGCCAATATTTCGGTTGACTGAACGCCAACCTTAATTGAGAAATTACATTTTTGTAACTTTTGATACAAATATGTAATGCCTCGATGAAGGTCGGCGTTTCAACCAACCGAAATATTGGCAAATATTTTTTTTTTCAATTCAATATATGCTTTTTTAAAAGGAAGATGTAATTTGTAAATTCTGCAAAACTGAAAGCATAGAAGAAACTACCCACTACATCTCTGAATACACTATTGTTAACGAGGAACGGAATAAGATCTTAAAGAACATTATCCAAGTCTACGTGAACCCAGTTCAGCTAATCAGAATAATGTCCGAGTAAAATATATAGCGATAGAATTGTTTAATTTTCATAAAGCGTTAGAGAACAAGGTAATCTCTAAGAACTAAAATTACAGAACAATTTCCATCCATAGTTAATTTGTATAGTTATGTTGAATATTTTGATTTACTTTTCATTTTCCCTTCTCTCCTTTGTTTATGTTTTTTCCCTTTCTCCATGAAAATGATGTATGGCGAGTCCTTACAGGACGGGAATGTCCTAATAAAGCTGTTATTGTTGTTGTATATATGCCTTTTTACCATCTAATATATCTTTCTATGAAGAAAAATATTCACGTAAACTTTCTCTTCTATATTTAAAATATTATACTATTGATCTTTTATTATTATTATTATTATTACGAATCTATTTTCCTTATAACATATTGCCACGTGGAAAATTAGGAAAGACAAACTTTAGTATGACACAGAAATCTATTTAGGGCAAGAACAAACTATGATTGATGAAATACAAGATAAGCAATGAGGGAAGTTTATAGAGTAACGATATATCAACATCAAAAATGATACTCTGATAATAAAAAATAAATACCTTGCTACCATATAAGTTTGTTTATACAAATTGTGATGCTTTGACAAACGTTGGAGTTCAGCCAACCGAAATATATTGGCAAATAAATATTTTTGTTTAAGCCAATATATGTATTTTTATTATCTAAAGATTTAAATATGAATTGCTCTTTTTTCAAAACATATGTGTGTGGAAAGTAACAAAGAAAAAGAGGAGAAAAAAAGGTCAGGTATTATAAATGTATAATATTAATAATAAATAAATCAACGTTTAGTTGATTTTTATTCCACTAGATGGCGCTCTCTACCATCTAAAAATGCTCATGTGCTCGTGGTCAGGATATGCTTAATCTATTTTAAATATGTATTGTAAAACCTGATTTAGAACTCGCCTCTGTCTTGAGAGATTTCTTGTCTTAGTCTAGTGAGAAGTTTATTTTTCTCTAATTTCCTAAGGTATCTGACCCTATAAATCGCTTTCATGTCTAAATTTGTGAGCCCATAAAGACAATGCATTGAATACCCTAAAGAGTAGCATTGAATTTGCATAAGAAAGAATAGTTGTATGCTTAATGTAACTAATTTTATTCAACCTGGCTTAGGAGTCAACCTGTCTTGCGATTGCATTTTTGCTTGAAGACACATGAAAACTACGGGAAGGCAGGTTTTACTGTATTTTATATATTGAAGCGTAGAAATCAGGTTTTTGTATATCTGAAGATGTCAAAGTATTTATTGATGACGTCACGGCGACCAGTCGACAATTATCAACCCAACTATCTACAGCTAGAGAATATCGAGCAAGCAAGCTAGGCAACTAAATGATGATTTTACAAATATTAATTAATAAAAAATCTGTCTCACATATTTCATTGAACAATATTAAATTAAATGATGAAATATTTCTTCGCCACAATATTAATTAATATATCAATTTTGAAAAATGTGCTGATAGATTTAAGAATATAAATAGAGAGATGGATGAAGGTTGGAAATATCTTCTCAGATATATTGTGTGTATTGATGAATAAAATGTAAATTTTAAATTAAAAAAAATACCACTTTAGAAAGGTTTTAAAAAAAATAACAATGGAGAAAAAATAAAAATAATTTGAGACAATAGAATTTTAAAATGTACAATTTCATTCATATCCACTCTGGTGTTTTTTAAAGAAGATTAGAATGAAAAATTATGCTGCCACTGTGAAGAGAAAATTTCATGACGAATTCCCAAGCCACTCTTATGATTCTTCGATCAACGTCATGGCTTTGTGAAAAAATAATCGTGATTCATTAGTTTTTTGGCAATTCAAAATAGATCAATCAAAATGTTTTATAAATTTATTGCATTCACTATGTAATAGAAAGAAGACAAAAAGAAAAACTCATTGCATTCACTATGTAAGAGAAAGAAGACAAAAAGAAAAACTCATTGCATTCACTATGTAAGAGAAAGAAGACAAAAAGAAAAACTCATTGCATTCACTATGTAAGAGAAAGAAGACAAAAAGAAAAACTCATTGCATTCACTATGTAAGAGAAAGAAGACAAAAAGAAAAACTCATTGCATTCACTATGTAAGAGAAAGAAGACAAAAAGAAAAACTCATTGCATTCACTATGTAAGAGAAAGAAGACAAAAAGAAAAACTCATTGCATTCACTATGTAAGAGAAAGAAGACAAAAAGAAAAACTCATTGCATTCACTATGTAAGAGAAAGAAGACAAAAAGAAAAACTCATTGCATTCACTATGTAAGAGAAAGAAGACAAAAAGAAAAACTCATTGCATTCACTATGTAAGAGAAAGAAGACAAAAAGAAAAACTCATTGCATTCACTATGTAAGAGGAAAAAGACAAAAAGAAAAACTCATTGCATTCACTATGTAAGAGAAAGAAGACAAAAAGAAAAACTCATTGCATTCACTATGTAAGAGAAAGAAGACAAAAAGAAAAACTCATTGCATTCACTATGTAAGAGGAAAAAGACAAAAAGAAAAACTCATTGCATTCACTATGTAAGAGAAAGAAGACAAAAAGAAAAACTCATTGCATTCACTATGTAAGAGAAAGAAGATAAAAAGAAAAACTCATTGCATTCACTATGTAAAAGAAAGAAGATAAAAAGAAAACCTCATTGCATTCACTATGTAAAAGAAAGAAGACAAAAAGAAAAACTCATTGCATTCACTATGTAAGAGAAAGAAGATAAAAAGAAAAACTCATTGCATTCACTACGTAAAAGAAAGAAGATAAAAAGAAAAACTCATTGCATTCACTATGTAAGAGAAAGAAGATAAAAAGGAAAATGCATTACATTCACTATGTAAGAGAAAGAAGATAAAACGGAAAATGCATTACATTCACTATGTAAGAGAAAGAACACAAAAAATGCATTGCATTCACTATGTAAGAGAAAGAAGACAAAAAGAAAAACTCATTGCATTCACTATGTAAGAGAAAAAGAACAAAGGTAAAAATTCAATTGCATTCACTAAGAGAAAGAAGACAAAAAGAAAAATATTCATTGCATTCACTATGTAAGGAGAAAGAAGACAAAGAGAGAAAAAATGAACTGCGTTCACTATATAAGAGAAAGAAGACAAAAGTCCATTGCACCCACTATATAATAGAAAGAAGACGAGAAATTCATCGTGAATTCACTATTTAAGAGAAGAAGACGAAAAATTCATTGCATTCACTATGTAAGAGAAGAAGACGAAAAATTCATCAGGAGTTCACTATGTAAGAGAAAGAAGACAAAAGAAAAATTATTTGCATTAACTGTGTATTAGAAGAAGGCGAAATATTCATCGTGAATTCACTATGTAAGAAAGAGAAGATAAAAAATTAATTGTGCATTTACTATGAAATAGAAAGAAAACAAAAAGAAAAATTAATTGCACTCACTATGTAATAGAAAGAAGACGAAAAATTCATCGTGAATTCACTATGTAAGAGAAAGAAGATAAAATATTAATTGTGCATTCACTATAAAAAAGAAAAAGACAAAAAGAAAAATTCATTGCATTCACTATTTAAAAGAAAGAAGACAAAAATGCATTGCATTGACTATGTAAGAAGACAAAAGTTCATTGCATTTACTATGTTAGAGAAAGAAGATAAAAAGAAAAATTCATTGCGTTCACCATGTAAGATAAAGAAGACAAAATGCAAAATTCATTGCATTCACTATATAAAACAAATAAAACCAAATAAAATTATTGAAAATGATGAACTTCATTGATGAAGTTCGTGATGCAGGAAGACGTTTCAAGAAATGTTGGAATATGTGATAGAGGACGTTGCATACGGTTTAACGTCTTGACTAGAGCCAGTAGCCTCTCTTCAAATATTCCATGAAATCTCCAAGAGATTCTAACATAGTGCAACAACTCTTGGCCTACATCGCCATCAGGATTCTTAAAGAAAAGGAATCCTTTCACCCCATCGTCCAACTGAATATCCAGTTCAGAATAACTTTATTAGGTGCCGCTTAGCAAAAGCAAAATAGCTTATGTTATTTACAATCAAAAGTTAAGTACAGGAGGTCATCATATATAGACTGAATAAGTAAATAAATATCTCGAGAGAAGGTATATTAGAAAATTACTGGAATGCCATTACAGAGAGAATCCTTTATGCTCACAATTATTCTGATCGTTTAAAACCAAACGATACGAATTTAGAAAAGGGAATGCAAAAAGAGATGAAGCAAGTCAGCGAGAAAAAGGGTAGAAATCATAAATCGGGTAAGTTTAATTTAAATTATTATTTTTACAAACAATTTATTAAAAAGAACATTTCTATAATTAAATATCTACATACTAGAGTGGATACCTCATAGAAAAGTCAAATAAACACTACCTATCGTTTAATAGTTCTAATAATGAAAAATAGATGGCACCACTATAGCTACAATTTACTGAAATAAAAGAATAAATCGATTTGATATTTAGTTTTCCTTTGAAGAGTTTAAATTGTATCTATTTTCTATTAATTAATAATTGAATATTAAATATAAGAAGAAGTGATAACCTTTATAAAGATGGGAGTTGTTATTAGTATAATTTTCAAAATAGTTTCAATAATGAAGTATAGATGGCGTTAGTATGTCACCAACCGTTAAACCATTTCATCTTTTAAAGAATTAATGATATCTTTAATATAAAGCAATAATGCGAAATCTATATATAGTTAATGAAAACAATAATGCATGAATGTTTATTTTTCACATAAAACAAACTTCTACTATCCTTACTGAGATGGAAAATATATTGGGAGGGCTTTGCTTATCAGTAGTGAATCCTCCCAGTGGTTCCACCAATTTAATCCACCAGACCGCTTCTTAGAGCTCTAATACTGTATTGGATCATTCTGCTTAAATATGCTACACTGAAGGTTGGAATCTTAGAAATGGTATTGAATAAAAAACTATGAACATAAGATTTTAGGACAGTAGAATTACATATAAATATTTACATCGAGCAATGCTCTTCAGCAAACAATAAGGATAAGCCAGTTAAGCATAAAAAATGTATTATATATCTGTGGCAATATCGTTGCGGGGTTTCTTGTTGTTGGGTGCGAATGGTGAGATTTGGTTGAAGCGCAGCCGTTTGAGTGGAAGTTGCAGCATACAGTTAGGAATAATCAGGACACGTGATTGGGTTTGAAAATATAAGGCAACGGGTTGGAGGAAAGAAAGCTTGAGAAGAGTTGAGCGGTTTGACTTATTACTTATCTGATCACATGGCGGTGATTGTACTTAGCTACGGGATGAGCAGAGGGGGAGAGGTGCAGAGTCGATGTCACCTCCTTGGGAGCCAAAGCGTAACTAACTTTTCTTGCTTTTCGATTTAACACCAAGCTTCAGTTTCTCTCTGATTGGTTGAGATATGATCACATGGTGTTTTTTTATTGGTTGACCTACTTAGTGGTTCCTCCCTAATTGGCCGGCGGCTCTCCTTGATGAAAGATGGCCTGCCTGGTATATCCGATTTCGTCAGGAAGTATTGGGTATCTTGACGCTTATAGCTTCGACGGATATTAGATACGTCCTGTTTTTGCCGGAAGTATTGAGTGCATCTTGGCTAAAATAACTTCTGCGGTCACTAGAGACGTCCGGTCTCTGCCCCTGCAATGTTGACACAGGGGTGCCAAAATAGTCGTGCCAGCTTTAGTCTTACTTCCTATATCTTTTGTTACTTTCTTTCCTCCAGTTACCTTGTTCTTTATTAAGTCTTTGAAAATCATACATGATACATACATAGTGGGTCGGGGTTGCATTTAATTATATACAAATTATGACAGATGCGCCCCCTACATGTGAAGAATTCAAGAAGGGGTTAGCCTGAGAGAATTCTGTAAAGTGAAAAATAATTTTGTGGGAAAATTAGTTGTGGGTATGGAGGGGCTATATACAAACATTGCTGGTAATATAAAAGTAAAATAGAATGGTGTTGATGATATGGGTTGAGTATAATTAATAGAAATCAAAAATTTTTAATTGTAAGAAATCAAGGAATGTTATGGTACATAGTGGATTAAAAGAAAAGAAAATGCGCCTAAACGAATTCTACTCGAGTTAAGAAATGAATTCGAGGGAATTCTATTAAGGTTTTTGAAATCAAAATAAAATAATATAAAAATAGTTGAATGAAATCAAAATTGAATGTGTTTGGTTGAAAAAGAAAAATATTTTGTTGCATGATGACAAAGACAACTGCTTAGTTACTTTTTTGCTCGACTTTTGAGAAAAGAAA
The DNA here is from genome assembly GCA_030710605.1 of Cordylochernes scorpioides. Lineage (NCBI taxonomy): Eukaryota > Metazoa > Arthropoda > Arachnida > Pseudoscorpiones > Chernetidae > Cordylochernes > Cordylochernes scorpioides. The sequence continues at coordinate 116,068,354 of CP092865.1, read as the reverse complement.
TCGAGGAAATTTCATAAGGCGCTTTGAAATCAAAACAAAATAAAATAAGAGTAGTTGAATGAAATCAAAATTGAATGTGTTTGGTTGAATGGTGAGAAAAAAAAAAAAAGAAAAATGCCTAACCATATTCTAGCTCGAAATTGGGAATGAAATCGAAGGAATTCTATTAGGTCTTTTGAGAAATCAAAAATAAAAAAAATAAAAAGTTGGAAGAAATCAAAGTGAATGCTTGGTGCGTGGTGAGAAAAAAAAGGAAAAATGCCTAACCATATTCTAGCTCGAAATTGGGAATGAAATCGAAGGAATTCTATTAGGTCTTTTGAGAAATCAAAAATAAAAAAAATAAAAAGTTGGAAGAAATCAAAGTGAATGCTTGGTGCGTGGTGAGAAAAAAAGGAAAAATGCCTAATTACTTTTTTGCTTGAATTTTGGAAAGGAATTCGAGGAAATTTCATAAGGTCTTTTGAGAAATCAAAGTAAAATAAAAATAAAAAGTTGGAAGAAATCAAAGTGAATGCTTGGTGCGTGGTGAGAAAAAAAAAGGAAAAATGCCTAATTACTTTTTTGCTTGAATTTTGGAAAGGAATTCGAGGAAATTTCATAAGGTCTTTTGAGAAATCAAAGTAAAATAAAAATAAAAAGTTGGAAGAAATCAAAGTGAATGCTTGGTGCGTGGTGAGAAAAAAAAAGGAAAAATGCCTAATTATATTCTAGCTCGGAATTGGGAATGGAGACCGAGGGAATTCTATTAGGTCTTTTGAGAAATCAAAAATAAAAATAAAATAAAAGTTTTTTGAGCGAAATCAAAGTAGAGTGCTTGGAAAAAAGAAAAATGAAAAATAAAAAGATTTCAACAACAAAGGGTGATTTAATGTTTTTAGTTTAATCGAAAGTCAGTGAGTTTTCGTTGATAATTGAGTTGTGGCAATATAGTCAAGTGGTAAATAGAATGATAATTGATAAATGAAAATGATAATATAAACTAATTGGTAAATAAAATGATAGTTAATGATTAAAATTGATAATAAGTTGAATAAATTGCTAAATTGATTAAATATTTAAATTTTAATTGAGAGAAAATAATGAAAATGATTGATATGAAAAATAAGGTGTATTGGTTGGAACCCTTTGGTATCTACATGCCCTGATCTACATGTATTGGTTGCTCCATTTTGCCCTATAAATGTTTTACTTGCTCAATTATGCCCTATAAATTTTTTGTCTCATCTGTAGTGACACTTAGGTGAAAAACGTGATTCTAGCCCTCAAGTGCGTTTATGCTGTGTGTACAGGAGACATGGAAATCTATATAACCTTTATGTGTAATTTTTTGTCTTTGTGTGTGTGTTGTGAAAAATGTTAGAAGTCGGTTGTGTAAGAGATGTGTGAGCTAGTTCTGGGTGTTGTTTCGTGGATGTGTAATTGGGTGGTAAAAATCGATATGTAGATTCGAACTGGAATCAAAATCGGTGGTATAGCGAGGTTCCCAGTCGACCTCAATAGGGGATCTTCTCATTGTAATTAGAGATACGGAAGTGGGGTGTGTCGGGCAAACGAGAGGGAGGGAAATTGGAGATCGGACGAAGGCGCTCCGCTTTGTTTACAGAGGCCGAATTTAACCTCCGTGGACTATACTTCCTGTCGTGGTGTTTCAAATCTCATTTCCTGCCGTCTATTTATTTTTGGTGCGGCTCAGATCTTGTTTTTGGAGCGTGATTTCTCCGACACTGGTTGGTTATCTTTTCAGTTACTGCTATCTCTTCGGAGTTTATTTAGATTTTCTGCGAAGATGGTTCCTAAAATTATGAGAAGTTTTATAAATACTTGTCCACAATGAAGAATTGCTTGTCCACAATGAAGAATTGCTTGTCCACAATGAAAAACTGTTTGTCCAAAATTAAAAAATGCTTGTCCTAAATTAAAAACTACCTCTTGTAGTTCGAAGATTTTCTGATCGGGCATAGCATAGATAAACAAGTAATTGATGACTAAAATTGGGATACAGTTGTATGGCAGAAGTAACAAACAAAGGATAAGAATCAGATGAAATATAGGATATTGCCCCATGTTCGTCCATATTTTTGTAACTGGGGACTCTGAAATATTTGTTTGAACCTTATGAATTGTAGAATTTGAATGATGGGTAGGTTCGCCGTTCTCCTGTTTGATATCTTTAGGGGGTGGTGTGATATGATTGAGTTGGTTGTCAGGTTTACAGTTCTCCTGTTTGATCGTCAATGGTTTTATTAGAGATATGTCGGCGGTAATTGGTTTAGGTTGAGATGTGTGATCGTTTCTCTGATGTGAATGTGGTAATTTTGGCATTGTTTGTGTTGTGTGTACGTTGTGCTTTATGTACGAATTTTGTTTTGCTTTGGTGCCTGTGTCGGTATTTTTACGTGAAGGTTGGTTGTATTCATCGATTCTTCTAGCGAATCGGCAGGTGGGACAGGTTTTTACCTGTTTTGCGATGTCTTGTGTCATGTTCTGCCAATAATATTGTGCTGAGATGAGCCTCGTCATCTTGGAGATGTTTGGGTGGTGGTGTTGTGTGTGTACGGACTTAAGAAGTCTGGCTGTAAGTGAACTTGGGACTATAGTTTTAAGTATTCCTTTTCGGGAGACGGTGCGCAGTTTATTGTGATCTATAGTCACGCGAGATTTTCCCGGTGGAGAAGACTGTTGGCTCTGTATGAGTGGCGCATCTAGAAAGCCACAAAATGGGATACGAGTTCCAACGCCCGTTTCATATTGTTGTACTCCATTTATGCTACGGACCTCATATTCGTATCTTGACAATCGTAACCTCCATCGAAACAATCTGCCTGAAGGCGCTTTGATCTCTTTCAACCACTGCAATGCGGGATGGTCAGAAAATATTGTAAACTTTCTGTCCTTTAGATAGGTGCGGAAATTATCCACACTTTCCACAATGGCTAGGCATTGTAGTTCCAAGTCTGAATAATTTCGCTCGTGACTACGTAGAGATCGGCTGAAATGTTGAACGGTGTATGTCTTCCCATCAGGGTAGACTTGTTTAAGAACGCCTGTAATGCTGAATGTTGAGGTATTATAGTACACCTGGCATGGCAGACCTTCCTGGTAAAGGTGTAATGTGGGGTGTGTGGTAAGGTTTTCCTTCAGGTTAGTGAACGCTTTCTGGCATTCGTCATCCCAGACCCACATGATGTCCCTTTTTAGAAGGTTGATAAGTGGCGTCCGCAAGCGGGCGTGGTCTGGAATGAATTCTTTATAGACGTTCACAGTTTTTAGGAAAGATCGTAATGTTTTTCGATTGTGTGGTTGTTTGGTGGCGTGAATTTTTTCTATGTTTTGTGTAGACGGAATGATTGTATTATTCTTAACGGTTGTGCATGCGCTTGTTTGTCGTTGTTGTTGTCTTTTGGCGTGCGTGTTGCGTTTGTTGTGTGGGTTGTGTGTGTTTGTCGCGTGGTGACGTATGGGTGCGTGTATGGATTTTGTGTGGTAAGTGGGTGAGCTGTGTTGGTGTACTGACACTTTTTTGGGCATTATTGGAATTGTAGGTTGAAGCCGTAGTGGCTTTATGTGTTGTGGGCATATAGTACTGGTAATTGGGTTGAGTGAAAAGTTGTGTGGTGTGAGATTAGAATGGTGGCATGTAAATATTTGGGGTTTGGGCAATGAATGCAGGCAAGGGTTTCCATGTGTGAAAGCTTTGGGTGCTGTGCGAGTCCTTTGGGACAGGTTTTGGCCTAGCCCGTGCTTGCATTCATTTGACACATGTTTAAAGTGGTAGATAGTATTAGACAATGGGACGCTAAGTTGGAAAATAGTGCCGCGATTATAATTTAGTTTTAATTTATACTGATAAAGGGTTTTTAAGGTAAGAACTCCAAATGGCAAGGATGCATTTACCACGTGGAAGTTCTCTCTACGGGTTATTTGACCTATTGTCAGAGGGAAAGTTAAATGTCCTATTATTTTCGTAAAACTATTTAGGGTGGATAGATCAAGGGAGGTTTTTTTAATACTTAAGTTGGGAAGTTGTGCTTTTAATCTATTGTATAAATGATACGGCAATATGTTCGAACCTGCGTCTGGTTCAATTAGAAAGGTACATGGTAGGTCCTGGGTCAGATACAAGTCCAAAGTCAATTTGATGGTGTCATTGGGTGGATTGCCTACCTTAGTCTCGAAAAGTCTCCACTGTGGCGTCTTCGGCTTGGTGTGGCTGGCTTGGAATATCTGTTGGACCGGGTCGGGACTTTTTGCACTGTCCGCGCAATTGAAAGGGAAATCTAGTCATTTGTACTGCTTCCATTCGAGTGGATCGCGTTGTCGGTACACTGGGCCCGTGTCGCGTGGATTGCTTCCGTGTGTACGGGTACGGCATGGTGGATGGCGACTCCTCGGTGGACGTCAGGTTGTTCGGACACGTACCGGCGGTGCGGGCGTCGGCTGTCCCGAGGGTGGCGCTCCGGAAGACCGCTTCCAGTTGTGGGGATCTTGCCCCTTGTAGCGCGGCGGTCAGTTCTAAAATTATCGTCGCCAGGGTATGTCTTGTCGCTTCGTTCGTTGTCAGTCTCTTTCCGCTCGTTGCCAGTTTGTTCTCTCTTGGTTTGTCATTGCCTTTTGTTGTGCTGGCGCCTGGGTTAATTTCCATCTTCATCCTGATTAAGCTCTATAATCTTTATCCTGTCGACTCTGTGTAATATGATGCTGCAATTGTTGTTACACTATAATATTTGATGTATTACACTGTTGTAGAATCCTGTCGACTTAACCGTTCTGTGGCAATATCGTTGCGGGGTTTCTTGTTGTTGGGTGCGAATGGTGAGATTTGGTTGAAGCGCAGCCGTTTGAGTGGAAGTTGCAGCATACAGTTAGGAATAATCAGGACACGTGATTGGGTTTGAAAATATAAGGCAACGGGTTGGAGGAAAGAAAGCTTGAGAAGAGTTGAGCGGTTTGACTTATTACTTATCTGATCACATGGCGGTGATTGTACTTAGCTACGGGATGAGCAGAGGGGGAGAGGTGCAGAGTCGATGTCACCTCCTTGGGAGCCAAAGCGTAACTAACTTTTCTTGCTTTTCGATTTAACACCAAGCTTCAGTTTCTCTCTGCTTGGTTGAGATATGATCACATGGTGTTTTTTTATTGGTTGACCTACTTAGTGGTTCCTCCCTAATTGGCCGGCGGCTCTCCTTGATGAAAGATGGCCTGCCTGGTATATCCGATTTCGTCAGGAAGTATTGGGTATCTTGACGCTTATAGCTTCGACGGATATTAGATACGTCCTGTTTTTGCCGGAAGTATTGAGTGCATCTTGGCTAAAATAACTTCTGCGGTCACTAGAGACGTCCGGTCTCTGCCCCTGCAATGTTGACACAGGGGTGCCAAAATAGTCGTGCCAGCTTTAGTCTTACTTCCTATATCTTTTGTTACTTTCTTTCCTCCAGTTACCTTGTTCTTTATTAAGTCTTTGAAAATCATACATGATACATACATAGTGGGTCGGGGTTGCATTTAATTATATACAAATTATGACATATCTATATATTAAAAAGAAAAAGGCATAACCTGACCAGGAGCACATATGCTTTACGGAAGGCAGAGCGCCATCTGGTGGAACAGAAATCAACTAAACATTGATTTAACCTGTTCCCTGATATTTGGTCAACCCAATTTCTTGATAAATAAAGAAAAGCCATCCACGAACGCGTTTCGCGCTGTTGGCGCTCGTCAGCGTAAGTAGGCTGTTACACTGCGACCAAAAAGATTTTTGGTCCCAGAGACTTCTTGAGAAACCAAGATATGGGTATTTAAGGCCAAACTTGCGTAAATACGCTTAATAATAATCTAAAAACTCAAATATTTCATTTTTATTCATTGACTGTTCTACATTTTTTGACCATTGATTTAGAACATACCACTTTAATTATTGTTGTAAATATGTATAGTTAACCTACCTATTTTTTCAATTCACGAATATAAAATTCATTTTATAAATTCTATATTACTGTCAAAAATAATGTTATGTGTAATTTACTTCAAGTAATTCAAAATAAAAACTACTTGATTGTGAATAATTATCTTTCCTATTTTCACGACTGCACCTTCAATTCCCTATCTTTTTCAACAACAAAACAAAATACTCCTAACATATATATATATATATATATATATAGTAAAATTGAAACATTAAGAACACCAATATATTTTTTCATCGCAGTAAAAACAGTAGGAGTTCGCTTTGTATGTGTAAAATGAACATTCATGTCTTAATGTTATCATTTGATATATAATGATAGCTTTGTTCTAATCATAAAAGGTTTTTGGTAGTTTATATGGTGGGAAATTATCTTAATTTTTTCACACGCACAAAAATAAAAAACGACGTTATTGCAGTAGTCAAGAAGAAAGTAAAAAGAACAAGATAGCCAGAGACTTACATAGTGCGATGACACTGTTGCCGCAACAGTCCACAAGATGAAGAAGTAGCCAATCTGAAAACACAAGATTATCCTGATCATATATGTAAAATTGATAAATACTGCATATTCATCCATTTTAAAAGAAATTTCAACTAGTAAGGCTATCAAAAATCATTGATTAATCCATATTTATCCTTAAATAAATAAATACATTTTGTGTGTATCACACCAATGTTTTATTCATCTAAATGAGAGACTCAATCAATGATTAAAAAATAGATTAAAGGATTTGACTCGTTAGTTGCTAACCCACAGATTTTATTTTATAACATTTCAATAAAGTTCACAGAAGTAGCTTTTGTTTATCTATATGAAAAGAAACATTTTAGTGCCAAAATATATTTGAATTTTTAAAATATAGATGACGCTTTAATGATAAATATTTTTCTTTATAGATTTCTCTCTTTGCGAGGCTTTGATAAACCTAGCCAAAGTATCTTCTGCTATGCATAAAGACAAGTCACTTGCCAATTAGAATCCATTTTAGAAGGGTTTTTTAAAATTTATTAATCAACCAGACGCGATATTGATATATTTACGCATATTACAGAGGAAACACAAACAAATTTGAACTTAGAGTTAAATATTCACAGATTTACATGTATTAATCGACAGAGTTCATGAAATTTATATAGACAAAGTGGCTGATGTAAGAGAGTTAAATCAATTAGATCAGGGAACAATCGATGTCTCACTTCTGTAAAGTTCGGACAGTCATAGATATAGTGAAAGGCAGTATGTTCAGTATCCATTTGAGATGTTTTTAATGGCCATAGTGATAAGATTTTATTTATTTTACATGATTCTTTTGGATAAGAAAAAGATGGTGATTTAGCAATTTTATCTTAAAAGTAGAATCCTTTACAGTTTATTATATAAACAAGACGGTCTTCGAAAGTAGTTATAGAAATAAACTAAAAGTGTTGTTGTTGTCGTGTCCAATGAAGAACCTCGGATGTCTCCATTCATTTCTATCACAGCAGTTGCAATGTCCACTATCTTGGGTGTGTAAAGATGATGCATTGGGTCCATGTCAATTTTCTGCAAGGCTTCGGCCATACTGAACGTGTTGATCAGTACATAGTTAATTTGGAGACAGCAACTTCCAGGGACAACTGATCCACATTCCTCTCTTAGCAAAACCCTGGCATATATTTGGGAAGGTATACCAATTATAAATAGAAAATATTTAGACACGAATTGTTTTTTTTTCACATATATCAAACTTCTACTGTTCTTACTGCATTGAAAAATATTGGGAGGGCTTAAATAATAAGTGGTGAACACTCCCAATGGCGAATAATGTGATAGAGAACCATGTAGACATCTGAAGCTCTTCATTGGACACGACTACAACAACAGAAAATTGACATGGACCCAGAGCAGCAGCTTTACACACCCAAGATAGAGGGCATTGCTGTGATAGAGATGTATGGAGACATCTGAGGTTCTTCATTGGACACGACTACAACAACAGAAAATTGACATGGACCCAGAACAGCAGTTCTACACACCCAAGATAGAGGGCATTGCGACTGCTGTGATAGAGATGTATGGAGACATCTGAGGCTCTTCATTGAACACGACAACAACAGCATAAAAGTGAGATGGACCTAGAACAGCAGCTTTACACACCCAAGATAGAGGACATTGCAACTGATGTGATAGAGATGTATGGAGACATCTGAGGTTCTTTATTGGACACGACAACAACAACAGAAAAGTGACATGAACCCAGAAGTGCAGCATTACAAACCCAAGATAGAAGACATTGCAACTGCTTTGATAGAGATATATGGAGACATCTGAGGCTCTTCATTGGGCACGACAACAACAACAGAAAAGTGACATGAACCCAGAAGTGCAGCATTACAAACCCAAGATAGTGGACATTGCAACTGCTTTGATAGAGATATATGGAGACATCTGAGGCTCTTCATTGGGCACGACAACAACAACAACAGAAAAGTGACATGAACCCAGAAGTTCAGCATTACAAACCCAAGATAGTGGACATTGCAACTACTTTGATAGAGATATATGGAGACATCTGAGGCTCTTCATTGGGCACGACAACAACAACAGAAATTGACATGGACCCAGAACAGCAGCTTTACACATCAAGATAGTGGACATTGTGACTGCTGTGATAGAGATGTATGGGGACATTCTTCATTGGACACGACAATGACAACAACTAACAGGTTGGAGGGTGTCGCTTGACACATACTGACCTCCCAAACAATCAGAATGTCAGAAGTTCCTCGATCACTGAGAGAAATAGACGCCCTTGTCATAAAGGATTTTTGAAAAAAAAAAAAGGTGTACCCCTTTCTGTTTTTTTTATTCTGGAAATTTTCACGCTGTCGGGTTACACAACTACAGGAAAAAAGAGCCGAGATAAGATTTAAAAAATATTCGGAAAGTAATTAAGATTCTTAATGGGTTCACTTTTCCCAGGTAATAAAGTAATTTACAAACCTATTTTACGTATAAATATGAAGAGAAGTTGGAATATATGGAATTTGTATCTCTCTTCGTCATGTTAAATATGTAATAATGAAGAAAAACAATGACTCAGGGAGAATTCGGATGAAGCAGGGCCATAATATGTAATAATAACGAATATTATTTTATTTATGAAAGCATTTTATATCATACATATTGTTAGCACGTTTTCTTTGAAGTTTCTTCTAGAAAGAACGAGCAGACTCAATTCGATTCAATTGATTTATTTCAAACAACAAAAAAGAATTACACTACGATTTAATGCGATTTAGTTGTATTTATAACACAAAAGAAAACAGAAGAAGAAGAAAAACAACAAAAAGAATGATGATAAGTGACAATAAAATTATATGAATATAAATTATAATTAATTAATAAAATACAATAATAATAAAACCTAACACATATACACATAGAAAAAATAAGAGAGAAAAAAAGGACCATATGCTCGTGGTCAGGATATGCCTTTTTGTTTTTAATATCAACACCTCACCTTTTTTTTCGATTATTTTTCACATGTTAAGCGTATTTACGCAAGTTTGGCCTTAAATACCTATTTTTTTGTTTCTCAAGAAGCCTCTGGGACTAAACGATTTTTGGCGCAGTGGTACAGCCTACTCCACGCGTTCGTGGATGACTTTTTTGATTTATCAAGAAATTGGGTTGGGCAAATATCCGGGAACAGGCTGAATCAACGTTTAGTTTATTTCTGTTCAACTAGATGGCGCTCTGCCATCTAAAAAGCACATGTGCTCGTGGTCAGGATATTACTTTTCTGTTTTTAATATGCACTTAGGTACAGATACACTTGGTAAAACCCGGGTTAAAATTCAGCAAGGTGAATATAAGTTGGGATGTGCTAAAGAGGTATTTCGTATAATTCGAATGGTGCATGAGAGAGTGATGAATTGTTGTTAGAGAAGTTACGTTATATATTTGTGTAATAGAGGATAATATATTAAAGTTTTGAAAATAGAGCAATCCATAAATAAATCTTTAATTAAAAAGGCATATATTGTATTAAAATATAATTTATCTTACCAATATTTCAGTTGTCTGAACGCCAACCTTTATCAAGGTGTTATAACAGATAGACACACATTAAACAAATTATAATACCTTGATAAAGGTTGGCGTTTAGCCAACTGAAATATTGGTAAAATAAATGATATTTTGATCCAATATATGTATTTTTAATTAAAGATTCAAGTTTAGATAGGAGTGTTTATAGGATTTAGCTCAAATTATATTGTAGGATGGGTAAGAAAAGTTAGGATGGTATTGAATATAAGTTTGAAAAATAGGTTATAGAAATTAAAATAAGTTATGATGGTATAGGATTAAACTACGGTTTATATATTGAATTTTGGTAAGAGAAATAAGATTAAATTGGAATGGAATTGAATATAAGATGGGTTATATAGGCAAGATTGAGTTGGTATAGTAGAAGATAGAAGTTTATATATAGGATGAGATAGATATAAGCTAGGATGGTATTATATTCGAGGTGTGGTTATAAAATAACCGGACTCATTACAACAGACTTCAATGTCCTTGGTGATTCCTACACCAATCCATACAACTTTTTCTTTTTAGGAAGCAATGCTGGAAATCTGTCAGCTGGTTGAGAACCTACGTCACTTTTGCTTTAACCGCTTCAACTTTTTCAAATCGTGTCTCCTTCAGCGCCAATTTGACCTTGGGAAATAAAGTCACAGGGGACAAGGTCGGGCGAAAATCCTAGATGTTCCAACACCGTGATACCGTGTTTTGCGAGAAAGGTCTTTACAGACAAAGCAAAATGGGCTGGCGCTTTGTCTTAGTGAAACATCCAGGACTTGGTTTCCCACAAATTGAGTCTTCATCTTCTCACACGCTCACAAAGGGTCGTTAAAACCTCGATGTAAAAATGTTGATTGACCATCTGATCCTCGGGGACCTAGTGAACGTAGACAATGCTCGTATAGCTTAACCTGAGATATGATGGTTGAAGCGGTGGTATATGGTAACGATAGTAAAGTAAATAATTTCATTTGGCTAAAGATGTTAGAGAAATTGGGCTAGTCTTGAATTTGGGCTAGGATTGGTTAGAGAGATTTAATTAGGAGGTTGTATGATATAATTTATATTTTTATATATAGAATATAAGATGGGTTAGGTTAGATTTAATTGTTAGGATAAATTAGAATTGTATATTATAAGTTAGGTTTGGATGATATGGGTTAGATATATTATGAATAAGATCAGAATCGTATATGATTAGTTAGGTTGGAATAGTTAGGTTTGGAGAAGTAATATTTAGCAGAGTATTGATTAAAATAGTTTGGGTAAAATAGGTTAGGTTACTTTGTATGGTATATGATAAGTTACTATGCGTATTATGGGATGAGTTAGAGAAGTTATATCAAATAACCTTAATATAAGATGAGTTAATATTTGAAATTGAATTATTTATATGAAATTTGTTGGTTTTTTTAAGCTATACAATATTCAAAATATTTTATTGACACTCTCAATCAATTGGTACAAAATCAAAGATAAATTAAACAAAGATAAATGATATTATGCACTAGCGCGCCATCTGTTATCAAAATTCGAAACTATTTTAAAGGCGCAAGATTCTTTTTGATATTAAACTATTATTAAATATTCATAAATGTATGTAATTCTACTGTCCTCTAAGCTTATGCCCATAGTTCTTCTAAAATACCCATTCAAATAGCCTATCAACAATATCACTATAAAAGGTAGTTCCAAAAATACAATATAACAGCGGTATGCTACCATACATTGCAGTAAGGGCAGTAGAAATTGTTTAATATCAAAAAGAATATTACGCCTTTAAAATAGTTTCGAATTTTGATAAATGTGATTAATTACAATTAGGTGATAAAATATAAAAAAGCTGTTCTCAGGAAGGGAGGTGCCTCCATCTTGAGAGATTTCTCCTTAGATGAGTTAAGTTAGAATGGCAAAGGGTAGGTTAGTTTGTGTTATGATTGGTAAGATAAGTTAGGGTAAGTTCTGATGTGATGGAGGATAAATAGGTTTTGGTTATTTTATGAGATGGCTTAGATGTATTAGGTGTTAAAAAAGGATAGTATAAACTATTAGACAAGAGTTGATAGAATAGGTTGTAGTGGTTAGATTACGTATCGAATGAATAAGATATAAGTAAGATTGAGGTATAGAGGGCTATATGTGATTAACCCATAGATATTGGTTTAGAGCTTTAGAATAGTGTAGAATAAGTTAACGTAGGGTTGAATGGGCTATAAAGGTTAGGTTAATATAGTTTTAGTTAAGAGAAATGATGGGATAAAGAATAGGGTAGAGAGGTTGGGTTAAGTTAGGATTGTATGGAATAATTTTTCTTGAAAATAAAGATACTTCGGCCAGTAAATCTTTTTATTACCTCGACTTTTCGACAAAAATCTTTTGTCCTCGTCAAATTTTTGATTGCTCCTGACGAGGAAAAAAGATTTTTGTCGAAACGTCGAGGTAATAAAAAGATTTACTGGCCGAAGTATCTTTGTTTTCAAGCAATATGAATGCCGGCCAGGCAGCCACAATATTTACGATGTATAGAATAAGTTATGTTGTTATTTGGAAGTTTAAAAGAGGTGTTGGTTTGAGTTGGAATGGTATAAAATATATTGGCATAGGATGGTTTGGATAATTTAGGTTATAAATTTTTATGTATAGAATATAAAGTTGAGATAAGAAGGGATAGAGAATTTAGTTCAAGTTTAGCGTTATTGCTATGGAATATACAGAGGGTGTTCACACTTATAGGAAACGAGCGCCCGGTGTAAAAAAGGAACTATTACTTTATTTTAAAAAATCAACAACGTGGAATTCGAAAAGGCTTAAGCTGATTCTAACACGCAATAAATTAAAAAAAAAATTTTAAATGCCCTTCAAATACAATAATTTCATAAGAGGTTATATTTTAGGACTTTCAAGAGCTAATCTTACCTATTTGGACATAATTAAAATATGCAAACAAGATGATATCAACATTTCTAAAAAACGTATTTATAATATTATTCACGACAAAAATATCAAGTTTTTATTCAAAGCACCTACGGAGAAATGGACAAAAGATTATCACCCCCTATATCTGTGAGAACTCCTGCAACTGTCAAAAAAGTGCAAAAATATATTACAAAAGAAAATCCTATGCCACAAAGAGATATAGCCAAATTAATAGGAACATCAGTGTCAACAATAAATAAAATAATATATAAAGATTTTGGCCTAAAAGCTACGAAAAAACATGCGGTTCACAAATTGTTTCAGAGCCATATTCGTCAGCGACACACTATCAGCAGATATTTAAATGAAAATTTCTTGGCTGCTGATAGATGGAAATTTATTGTTACATATGACGAAGCATGGGTATATTTAACCGATTGCGACAGAAAAAGAGCTATATACTATCAAAAAAGGGTGGAAAAATCTAGGCCAATTTGGTTGAAGGAATGTGCCGAAAGTTACCCTAAAGGATTTAAGGTGGCATGCGGTATATCATATGAAGGAAAATTAAAAATAAGAAAAGTTGAAAGAAATGCCAAAATAAACTCGGAATACTATCAAAACAACATTTTAGAACCTATATTTTTAAATGATATTCCCTCTATCTATGGAAAACAGAGCAACAAAGTCTGGTTTCACCATGATAAAGCCACAAGTCATACCTCATCTTCGACCCAAGCTTATTTGGAAGATCTAAGGCAAAGAACAGGAATCAACACTATTCCAAAGAACAGAACCTCTGTAAAATCTCCTGATTTAGCCCCGATTGATTTTTACATTTTTGGATGCCTTAAAAGAGCACTTGGAAAAAGACACCCTAGGACAATTGAAGGTCTCTGGAAAGTGGTAAAGGAAGAATATGATCTTTTGAGTATGACCATGATCAGAAAGGGTCTGCTATCGTGGAAAATCAGGTGCCGTTCTGTAAATAAACAAAAAGGCTTTCAAATAGAACATTTGAAAATTTTCAAATATGGTGTTAATTTTTAATATTTTATAATAAAACTTGTTTCCTATAAGTGTGAACAACCTCTGTATCTGTATAGGAGATGAGTTAGAGAAGTTATTTCAATTTATTTCCTTATTCGATATGAGTTAGGGTATATCATGATTTAGAGAAGTTAGTTCGAAAAAGAGAGAGAGAGAGTTTTAGCATGGTAATGAATATAAGTTTGTATATATTGATTTAAGAAGTTAGTTCAAGTGTTTGTTAGCATGGCATTCAATATATGTTGGAAAAATTTGAATATATAGAGTAGTTTGAATGTGAGTTATCTCGAATTGAAAATAAGTTTGTATTTGTTGAATTAGAGAAGTTGTTTTTAAAGTAGGTGTAAGCATTGTATTGAAAATAATTAAGGATAGGAGTTGTGAGTTATGAGATTAGTTCAAGTCATCCCATGGTACTAAATATATGTTGGGATAGAAGGTATGAGTTATAAGGTTATAGTTCAAGTTAGCCCATGGTATTGAAAATAATTAAGGATAGAAGGTGTGTGTTATAAGCCCATGGCCCATTAGCCTATGGTATTGAATATAAGTTGGATAGAAGGTGTGAGTTATAAGTTTAGTTCAAATTAGCCCATGGTATTGAATATAAGTTGGATAGAAGGTGTGAATTATAAGGTTAGTTCAAATAACCATGGTTTTGAATATAGGTTGGATAGAAGGTGTGAGTAATAAGGTTAGTTCAAGTTAGCCCATGGTATTGAATATAAGTTGGGATAGAAGGTGTGTGTTATATGCCCATGGCCCATTAGCCCATGGTATTGAATATAAGTTGGATAGAAGGTGTGAGTTATAAGGTTAGTTCAAGTTAGCCCATGATATTGAATATAAGTTGGGATAGAAGGTGTGTGTTATATGCCCATGGCCCATTAGCCCATGGTATTGAATATAGGTTGGATAGAAGGTGTGAGTTATAAGGTTAGTTCAAGTTAGCCCATGGTATTGAATATAAGTTGGGATAGAAGGTGTGTGTTATATGCCCATGGCCCATTAGCCCATGGTATTGAATATAAGTTGGATAGAAGGTGTGAGTTATAAGGTTAGTTCAAGTTAGCCCATGGTATTGAATATAATTTGGGATAGAAAGTGTAAGTTATAAGGTTAGTTCAAGTTAGCCATGGTATTGAATATAAGTTGGGATAGAAGGTGGGTGTTATATTCCCATGGCCCATTAGCCCATGGTATTGAATATAAGTTGGATAGAAGGTGTGAGTTATAAGGTTAGTTCAAGTTGGCCCATGGTATTGAATATAAGTTGAGATAGAAGGTGTGAGTTATAAGGTTAATTGAAGTTAGCCCATGGTATTGAATATAAGTTGGGATAGAAGGTGTGAGTTATAAGGTTAGTTCAAGTTAGCCCATGGTATTGAATATAAGTTGGGATAGAAGATGTGAGTTATAAGGTTAGTTCAAGTTAGCCCATGGTATTGAATATAGGTTGGGATAGAAGGTGCGAGTTATAAGGTTAGTTTAAGTTAGCCCATGGTATTGAATATAAGTTGGGATAGAAGATGTGAGTTATAAGGTTAGTTCAAGTTAACCCATGGTATTGAATATAGGTTGGGATAGAAGGTGTGAGTTATAAGGTTAGTTCAAGTTAGCCCATGGTATTGAATATAAGTTGGGATAGAAGGTGTGAGTTATAAGGTTAGTTCAAGTTAGCCCATGGTATAGAATATATGTTGGGATAGAAGGTGTGAGTTATAAGGTTAGTTCAAGTTAACCCATGGTATTGAATATAAGTTGGGATAGAAGATGTGAGTTATAAGGTTAGTTCAAGTTAGCCCATGGTATTGAATATAAGTTGGGATAGAAGGTGTGAGTTATAAGGTTAGTTCAAGTTAGCCCATGGTATTGAATATAAGTTGGGATAGAAGGTGTGAGTTATAAGGTTAGTTCTAGTTAGCCCATGGTATTGAATATAAGTTGGAATAGAAGGTGCGAGTTATAAGGTTAGTTCAAGTTAACCCATGGTATTGAATATAAGTTGGGATAGAAGGTGTGAGTTATAAGGTTAATTCAAGTTAGCCCATGGAATAGAATATAAGTTGAGATAGAATGTGTGAGTTATAAGGTTAGTTCAAGTTAGCCCATGGTATTGAATATAAGTTGGGATAGAAGGTGTGGATTATAAGGTTAGTTCAAGTTAACCCATGGTATTGAATATAAGTTGGGATAGAAGGTGTGAGTTATAAGGTTAGTTCAAGTTACCCCATGGTATTGAATATAAGTTGGGATAGAAGGTGTGAGTTATAAGGTTAGTTCAAGTTAACCCATGGTATTGAATATAAGTTGAGATAGAAGATGTGAGTTATAAGGTTAGTTCAAGTTAGCCCATGGTATTGAATATAGGTTGGGATAGAAGGTGCGAGTTATAAGGTTAGTTTAAGTTAGCCCATGGTATTGAATATAAGTTGGGATAGAAGATGTGAGTTATAAGGTTAGTTCAAGTTAACCCATGGTATTGAATATAGGTTGGGATAGAAGGTGTGAGTTATAAGGTTAGTTCAAGTTAGCCCATGGTATTGAATATAAGTTGGGATAGAAGGTGTGAGTTATAAGGTTAGTTCAAGTTAGCCCATGGTATTAAATATAAGTTGGGATAGAAGATGTGAGTTATAAGGTTAGTTCAAGTTACCCCATGGTATTGAATATAAGTTGAGATAGAAGATGCGAGTTATAAGGTTAGTTCTAGTTAGCCCATGGTATTGAATATAAGTTGGGATAGAAGGTGCGAGTTATAAGGTTAGTTCAAGTTAGCCCATGGTATTGAATATAAGCTGAGATAGAAGATGTGAGTTATAAGGTTAGTTCTAGTTAGCCCATGGTATTGAATATAAGTTGGAATAGAAGGTGCGAGTTATAAGGTTAGTTCAAGTTAACCCATGGTATTGAATATAAGTTGGGATAGAAGGTGTGAGTTAAAGGTTAATTCAAGTTAGCCCATGGAATAGAATATAAGTTGAGATAGAATGTGTGAGTTATAAGGTTAGTTCAAGTTAGCCCATGGTATTGAATATAAGTTGGGATAGAAGGTGTGGATTATAAGGTTAGTTCAAGTTAACCCATGGTATTGAATATAAGTTGGGATAGAAGGTGTGAGTTATAAGGTTAGTTCAAGTTACCCCATGGTATTGAATATAAGTTGGGATAGAAGGTGTGAGTTATAAGGTTAGTTCAAGTTGGCCCATGGTATTGAATATAAGTTGAGATAGAAGGTGTGAGTTATAAGGTTAATTGAAGTTAGCCCATGGTATTGAATATAAGTTGGGATAGAAGGTGTGAGTTATAAGGTTAGTTCAAGTTAGCCCATGGTATTGAATATAAGTTGGGATAGAAGATGTGAGTTATAAGGTTAGTTCAAGTTAGCCCATGGTATTGAATATAGGTTGGGATAGAAGGTGCGAGTTATAAGGTTAGTTTAAGTTAGCCCATGGTATTGAATATAAGTTGGGATAGAAGATGTGAGTTATAAGGTTAGTTCAAGTTAACCCATGGTATTGAATATAGGTTGGGATAGAAGGTGTGAGTTATAAGGTTAGTTCAAGTTAGCCCATGGTATTGAATATAAGTTGGGATAGAAGGTGTGAGTTATAAGGTTAGTTCAAGTTAGCCCATGGTATAGAATATATGTTGGGATAGAAGGTGTGAGTTATAAGGTTAGTTCAAGTTAACCCATGGTATTGAATATAAGTTGGGATAGAAGATGTGAGTTATAAGGTTAGTTCAAGTTAGCCCATGGTATTGAATATAAGTTGGGATAGAAGGTGTGAGTTATAAGGTTAGTTCAAGTTAGCCCATGGTATTGAATATAAGTTGGGATAGAAGGTGTGAGTTATAAGGTTAGTTCTAGTTAGCCCATGGTATTGAATATAAGTTGGAATAGAAGGTGCGAGTTATAAGGTTAGTTCAAGTTAACCCATGGTATTGAATATAAGTTGGGATAGAAGGTGTGAGTTATAAGGTTAATTCAAGTTAGCCCATGGAATAGAATATAAGTTGAGATAGAATGTGTGAGTTATAAGGTTAGTTCAAGTTAGCCCATGGTATTGAATATAAGTTGGGATAGAAGGTGTGGATTATAAGGTTAGTTCAAGTTAACCCATGGTATTGAATATAAGTTGGGATAGAAGGTGTGAGTTATAAGGTTAGTTCAAGTTACCCCATGGTATTGAATATAAGTTGGGATAGAAGGTGTGAGTTATAAGGTTAGTTCAAGTTAACCCATGGTATTGAATATAAGTTGAGATAGAAGATGTGAGTTATAAGGTTAGTTCAAGTTAGCCCATGGTATTGAATATAGGTTGGGATAGAAGGTGCGAGTTATAAGGTTAGTTTAAGTTAGCCCATGGTATTGAATATAAGTTGGGATAGAAGATGTGAGTTATAAGGTTAGTTCAAGTTAACCCATGGTATTGAATATAGGTTGGGATAGAAGGTGTGAGTTATAAGGTTAGTTCAAGTTAGCCCATGGTATTGAATATAAGTTGGGATAGAAGGTGTGAGTTATAAGGTTAGTTCAAGTTAGCCCATGGTATTAAATATAAGTTGGGATAGAAGATGTGAGTTATAAGGTTAGTTCAAGTTACCCCATGGTATTGAATATAAGTTGAGATAGAAGATGCGAGTTATAAGGTTAGTTCTAGTTAGCCCATGGTATTGAATATAAGTTGGGATAGAAGGTGCGAGTTATAAGGTTAGTTCAAGTTAGCCCATGGTATTGAATATAAGCTGAGATAGAAGATGTGAGTTATAAGGTTAGTTCTAGTTAGCCCATGGTATTGAATATAAGTTGGAATAGAAGGTGCGAGTTATAAGGTTAGTTCAAGTTAACCCATGGTATTGAATATAAGTTGGGATAGAAGGTGTGAGTTAAAGGTTAATTCAAGTTAGCCCATGGAATAGAATATAAGTTGAGATAGAATGTGTGAGTTATAAGGTTAGTTCAAGTTAGCCCATGGTATTGAATATAAGTTGGGATAGAAGGTGTGGATTATAAGGTTAGTTCAAGTTAACCCATGGTATTGAATATAAGTTGGGATAGAAGGTGTGAGTTATAAGGTTAGTTCAAGTTACCCCATGGTATTGAATATAAGTTGGGATAGAAGGTGTGAGTTATAAGGTTAGTTCAAGTTAACCCATGGTATTGAATATAAGTTGAGATAGAAGATGTGAGTTATAAGGTTAGTTCTAGTTAGCCCATGGTATTGAATATAAGTTGGGATAGAAGGTGCGAGTTATAAGGTTAGTTCAAGTTAGCCCATGGTATTGAATATAAGTTGAGATAGAAGATGTGAGGTATAAGGTTAGTTCTAGTTAGCCCATGGTATTGAATATAAGTTGGGATAGAAGGTGCGAGTTATAAGGTTAGTTCAAGTTAGCCCATGGTATTGAATATAAGTGGAGATAGAAGATGTGAGGTATAAGGTTAGTTCAAGTTAGTCCATGGTATTGAATATAAGTTGGGATAGAAGGTGCGAGTTATAAGGTTAGTTCAAGTTAACCTTTGGTATTGAATATAAGTTGAGATATAAGATGTGAGTTATAAGGTTAGTTCTAGTTAGCCCATGGTATTGAATATATGTTGGGATAGAAGATGTGAGTTATAAGGTTAGTTCAAGTTACCCTATGGTATTGAATTTAAGTTGGGATAGAAGATGTGAGTTATAAGGTTAGTTCAAGTTAGCCCATGGTATTGAATATAAGTTGGGATAGAATATGTGAGTTATAAGGTTAGTTCAAGTTAGCCCATGGTATTGAATATAAGTTGGGATATAAGGTGTGAGTTATAAGGTTAGTTCAAGTTAGCCCATGGTACTGAATATAAGTTGGGATAGAAGATGTGAGTTATAAGGTTAGTTCAAGTTAACCCGTGGTTTTTAATATAATTTGGGATAGAAGGTGTGAATTATAAGGTTAGTTCAAGTTAGCCCATGGTATTGAATATAAGTTGGGATAGAAGATGTGAGTTATAAGGTTAGTTCAAGATAGCCCATGGTATTGAATATAAGTTGGGATAGAAGATGTGAGTTATAAGGTTAGTTCAAGTTAGCCCATGGTATTGAATATAAGTTGGGATAGAAGATGTGAGTTATAAGGTTAGTTCAAGTTAGCCCATGGTATTGAATATAAGTTGGGATAGAAGATGTGAGTTAGAAGGTTAGCTCATATTAGCCCATGGTATTGAATATAAGTTGGGATAGAATATGTGAGTTATAAGGTTTGTTCAAGTTAACCCATGGTATTCAATATAGGTTGGGATAGAATATGTGAGTTATAAGGTTAGTTCAAGTTAGCCCATAGTATTGAATATAAGTTGGGATAGATAATGAGAGTTATTAGGTTAGTTCAAGTTAACCCGTGTTATTGAATATATGTTGGGATAGAAGATGTGAGTTATAAGGTTAGTTCAAGTTAGCCCATGTTATTGAATTTAAGTTGGGATAGAAGGTGTGATTTATAAGGTTAGTTCAAGTTTTAGCCCATGGAATAGAATAAAAGTTGGGATAGAAGGTGTGATTTATAAGGTTAGTTCAAGTTAGCCCATGGAATAGAATAAAAGTTGGGATAGAAGGTGTGAGTTATAAGGTTAGTTCAAGTTAGCCCATGGTACTGAATATAAGTTGGGATAGAATATGTGAGTTATAAGGTTTGTTCAAGTTAACCCATGGTATTCAATATAGGTTGGGATAGAATATGTGAGTTATAAGGTTAGTTCAAGTTAGCCCATGGTATTGAATATAGGTTGGGATAGAATATGAGAGTTATAAGGTTAGTTCTAATTAGCCCATTGTATTGAATATAAGTTGGGATAAAAGATGCAAGTTATAAGGTTAGTTCATGTTAGACCGTGGTATTGAATATAAGTTGGAATAAAAGATGCGAGTTATAAGGTTAGTTCAAGTTAGCCCATGGTATTGAATATAAGTTGGGATAGAAGGTGCGAGTTATAAGGTTAGTTCAAGGTAGCCCATGGTATTTAATATAAGTTGGGATATAAGGTGTGAGTTATAAGGTTAGTTCAAGTTAACCCGTGGTTTTTAATATAAATTGGGATAGAAGGTGTGAATTATAAGGTTAGTTCAAATTAGCCCATGGAATAGAATATAAGTTGAGATAGAAGGTGTGAGTTATAAGATTTGTTCAAGTTTGCCCATGGTATTGAATATAAGTTGGGATAGAAGGTGTTAGTTATAAGGTTAGTTCAAGTTAGCCCATGTTATTGAATATAAGTTGGGATAGAAGGTGTGAGTTATAAGGTTAGTTCAAGTTAGCCCATGGTATTGAATATAAGTTGGGATAGAAGGTGCGAGTTATAAGGTTAGTTCAAGGTAGCCCATGGTATTTAATATAGGTTGGGATATAAGGTGTGAGTTATAAGGTTAGTTCAAGTTAGCCCATGTTATTGAATATAAGTTGGGATAGAAGATGTGAGTTATAAGGTTAGTTCAAGTTAGCCCATGGTATTGAATATAAGTTGGGATAGAAGGTGTAAGTTATAAGGTTAGTTCAAGTTAGCCCATGGTATTGAATATAAGTTGGGATAAAAGATGTGAGTTATAAGGTTAGTTCAAGTTAGCCCATGGTATTGAATATAAGTTGGGATAGAAGGTGTGAATTATAAGGTTAGTTCAAGTTAGCCTATGGTATTGAATATAAATTTAGATAGAAGGTGTGAGTTATAAGGTTAGTTCAAGTTAGCCCATGGTACTGAATATAAGTTGGAATAGAAGATGTGAGTTATAAGGTTGGTTCAAGTTAGCCCATAGTATTGAATATAAGTTTGGATAGAAGATGAGAGTTATAAGGTTAGTTCAAGTTAGCCCATGTTATTGAATATAAGTTGGGATAGAAGGTGTGAGTTATAAGGTTAGTTCAAGTTAGCCCATGGTATTGAATATAAGTTGGGATATAAGGTGTGAGTTATAAGGTTAGTTCAAGTTAGCCCATGTTATTGAATATAAGTTGGGATAGAAGATGTGAGTTATAAGGTTAGTTCAAGTTAGCCCATGGTATTGAATATAAGTTTGGATAGAAGGTGTAAGTTATAAGGTTAGTTCAAGTTAGCCCATGGTATTGAATATAAGTTGGGATAAAAGATGTGAGTTATAAGGTTAGTTCAAGTTAGCCCATGGTATTGAATATAAGTTGGGATAGAAGATGTGAATTATAAGGTTAGTTCAAGTTAGCCTATGGTTTTTAATATAAATTTAGATAGAAGGTGTGAATTATAAGGTTAGTTCAAGTTAGCCTATGGTTTTTAATATAAATTTAGATAGAAGGTGTGAGTTATAAGGTTAGTTCAAGTTAGCCCATGGTACTGAATATAAGTTGGAATGGAAGATGTGAGTTATAAGGTTGGTTCAAGTTAGCCCATAGTATTGAATATAAGTTTGGATAGAAGATGAGAGTTATAAGGTTAGTTCAAGTTAACCCATGGTATTGAATTTAGGTTGGGATAGAAGGTGTGAGTTATAAGGTTAGTTCAAGTTAGCCCATGGTATTGAATATAAGTTGGGATAAAAGATGTGAGTTATAAGGTTAGTTCTAGTTAGCCCATGGTATTGAATATAAGTTGGGATAGAAGGTGTGAGTTATAAGGTTAGTTCAAGTTAACCCATGTTATTGAATATAAGTTGGGATAAAATATGTGTGTTATACGGTTAGTTCAAGTTAGCCCATGGTTTTTGATATAATTTGGGATAGAAGGTGTGAGTTATAAGGTTAGTTCAAATTAGCCCATGGTATTGAATATAAGTTGGGATAGAAGGTGTGAGTTATAAGGTTAGTTCAAGTTAGCCCATGGTATTGAATATAAGTTGGGATAGAAGGTGTGAGTTATAAGGTTAGTTCAAGTTAACCCATGTTATTGAATATAAGTTGGGATAAAAGATGTGTGTTATACGGTTAGTTTAAGTTAGCCCATAGTATTGAATATAAGTTGGGATAGAAGGTGTGAGATATAAGGTTAGTTCAAGTTAGCCCATGGTATTGAATATAAGTTGAGATAGAAGATATGAGTTATAAGGTTAGTTCAAGTTAGCCCATGGTATTGAATATAAGTTGGGATAGAAGGTGTGAGTTATAAAGTTAGTTCAAGTTAGCCCATGGTATTGAATATAAGTTGGGATAGAAGGTGCGAGTTATAAGGTTAGTACAAGTTAGCCCATGGTATTGAACATAAGTTGGGATAGAAGGTGTGGATTATAAGGTAAGTTCAAGTTAACCCATGGTATTGAATATAGGTTAAGATATAAGGTGCGAGTTATGAGGTTAGTTCAAGTTAGCCCATGGTATTGAATATAGGTTGGGATAGAAGGTGTGAGTTATAAGGTTAGTTCAGGTTAGCCCATGGTATTGAATATAATGTTGGGGTAGAAGATGTGCGTTATAAGGTTAGTTCTAGTTAGCCCATGGTATTGAATATAGGTTGGGATAGAAGGTGTGAGTTATAAGGTTAGTTCAATTAAGCCCATGGTATTGAATATAGGTTGGGATAGAAGGTGTGAGTTATAAGGTTAGTTCAATTGCGCCCATGGTAATAAATATAATTTGGGATAGAAGGTGTGGATTATAAAGTTAGTTCAAGTTAACCCATGGTATTGAATATAAGTTGGGATAGAATGTGTGAGTTATAAGGTTAGTTTAAGTTAGTACATGGTATTGAATATAAGTTGGGATAGAATGTGTTAGTTATAAAGTTAGTTCAAGTTAGCCCATAGTATTGAATATAATGTTGAGGTAGAAGGTGTGGATTATAAGGTTAGTTCAAGTTAGCCCATGGTATTGAATATAATGTTGGGGTAGAAGGTGTGGATTATAAGGTTAGTTCAAGTTAGCCCATGGTATTGAATATAATGTTGGGGTAGAAGGTGTGGATTATAAGGTTAGTTCAAGTTAGCCCATGGTATTGAATATAATGTTGGGGTAGAAGGTGTGGATTATAAAGTTAGTTCAAGTTAGCCCATGGTATTGAATATAAGTTGGGATAGAAGGTGTGATTTATAAGGTTAGTTCAAGTTAGCCCATGGTATTGAACATAAGTTGGGATAGAAGGTGTGGATTATAAGGTTAGTTCAAGTTAACCCATGGTATTGAATATAATGTTGGGGTAGAAGGTGTGAGTTATAAGGTTAGTTCAAGTTAACCCATGGTATTAAATATAAGTTGGGATAGAAGGTGTGGATTGTAAGGTTAGTTCAAGTTAGCCCATAGTATTGAATATAAGTTGGGATAGAAGGTGTGGATTATAAGGTTAGTTCAAATTAGCCCATGGTATTGAATATAAGTTGAGATAGAAGGTGTGAGTTATAAGGTTAGTACAAGTTAGCCCATGGTATTGAATATAAGTTGGGATAGAAGGTGTGAGTTATAAGGTTAGTTCAAGTTAGCCCATGGTATTGAATATAAGTTGGGATAGAAGGTGTGAGTTATAAGGTTAGTTCAAGTTAGCCCATGGTATTGAATATAAGTTGGGATAGAAGGTGTGAGTTATAAGGTTAGTTCAAGTTAGCCCATGGTATTGAATATAAGTTGGGATAGAAGGTGTTAGTTATAAGGTTAGTTCAAGTTAGCTCATGGTATTGAATATAAGTTGGGATAGAAGGTGTGAGTTATAAGGTTAGTTCAAGTTAGCCCATGCTTTTGAATATAAGTTGGTATAGAAGGTGTGAGTTATAAGGTTAGTACAAGTTAGCCCATGGTATTGAATATAAGTTGGGATAGAAGGTGTGAGTTATAAGGTTAGTTCAAGTTAGCCCATGGTTTTGAATATAAGTTGGTATAGAAGGTGTGAGTTATAAGGTTAGTTCAAGTTAACCCATGTTATTGAATATAAGTTGGGATAGAAGGTGTGAGTTATAAAGTTAGTTCAAGTTAGCCCATGGTATTAAATATAAGTTGGGATAGAAGGTGTGAGTTATAAGGTTAGTTCTAGTTAACCCATGGTATTGAATATAAGTTGAGATAGAAGATGTGAGTTATAAGGTTAGGTCTAGTTAGCCCATGGTATTAAATATAAGTTGGGATAGAATGTAGGTTGAAAAATTTTGCTCGAGAAAATATAGTATTGAGAAAATAAGTTTGGATATAGGATTAGGTGTTAGAAATTAGTTCAAATTTCAGCATCGGAAAGAAAATAAGTTTGTATAAGATAATTAAAAGAATTAGTTCAAATTTTCAGTTTGGTGTTGAATATAGGTTTGGATAGGATGAGTTTGAGAAATATCTTCAAATTCTAGCATCATATAGAATATAGTTTTTTGATCGGATGAATAAAGAAGTTATATAGTTCAAGTAAGCCATGTAATAAATGAGTTTTTATATAATGAATTAGAAAGGTCATTTAGAATAATCGTGGTGTTTATTATTAGTTTGGATAAGTATAAGTTGGGGAAATTAGTTCTAGTATGTGTTAGCATGGTATTTTTAAAATAAGTTTGGAAAGAAGAATTAGAGATATTATTTCAAGTAGATGTTAACATGGTTATGAATTAAGTTTTAATTGGATAAGTTGAGAAATAAATTCCAATGTGTCAACATGGAATTTTGTGAATATAAATTTGGATAAAGAGTGTTATTGATGACAGTTCAGGTTAGCACATGATATTAAATATTGGTTTAGAAAAGAATTGAATTAAAGAATTTAATTTAATTATGTTATTATCATATATAAGATAAACTCGTAGATAGTATAGGTTAAAGTGGTGTGTTAGCATGGAATTTATCTTGGTTTAAAAAAAATGGAATTAGAGAAGTTCGTTCAATTTAACAACAAAAAAAAACATGGTATTGTATATAAATTAGGATTGGTTGAAATATAGAAGTTAGTTTACGTGTGTTAGGATTGTCTTGAATATATTTTGTTTAGGAGAAAGATATATAAGGTTAACGTATATTATTGAATATAAGTT
This sequence comes from Cordylochernes scorpioides, assembly GCA_030710605.1. Classification (NCBI taxonomy): domain Eukaryota; kingdom Metazoa; phylum Arthropoda; class Arachnida; order Pseudoscorpiones; family Chernetidae; genus Cordylochernes; species Cordylochernes scorpioides. The sequence goes on along the minus strand of CP092865.1, from coordinate 116,042,409 downwards.
TTAATAAGATGAGTTAGAGAAGGTCGTTCGAGTGTGTTAACATGGTATTGAATATAAGTTTGGATAACAGATGGGTCAGATAAGTTAGTTCAGGTGTTTTAGTATATAATCCAATATAAGTTGGGATATGATACGTTAGAGAAGTTAGTTCAAATGTATTAGTATGGTATTGAATATAGATTCAGACGGGATGAGTTAGAGATAGTAGTTCACGTGTGTTAGTATGGTGTTTATTATATATTTGCATAGAATATGTTGTATAGAAGTAATATCGAGTGTGTTAATAAGGAATTGAATATAGGTTTGGATAAGATGTGTTAGAGAAGTTAGTACAAGTGTGTTATCCCAGTAAAAAATATAAATTTGTATAGGAGATAAGTTAAAGTTTTAGCACAGGGTATTAAATATTAGTTTATGTATATAGATAGAATGAGGTAGAGAAGTTTGTTTAACTGTTATGAAAATTTGAAACTAATATAGACGCGTATGTTTCTTAAAAAAAAAAAACAATTTCTACTGCCCTTACTGCAATGGAAAAATATATGGGAGGGCCTGTCTCATCAGTAGTGAACCCTCACAGCGCTTTCGCCAGTTTAATCTGCCATACTGCTGTTATATTGCATTTTTCGATCTTCCCTTTATAGTGATACTGGTCTTAGACTATTTCAGTAAGGGAAGTAGAAATTGTTTAATTTGTAAAAGAAACATACGCGTGTATAATAGTTTACAATTTTCATAACATATGGTGCGCTAAGGCATCATAATATAATAGTTCAACTGTGTTAGCATGGCATTTTATATAGGTTTGGAAGGGATGAATTCGAGATATTAGTTCAAGTGTGTGTTAATATGGTATTACATATATGTTTGGATAAGATATGGGTTATATAAGTTACTTCAGGTTATCAGGGTATTCAGAATATAAGTTTGAACAGAATGTGTGTGATTTAAAGAAGTTAGTTGGAGATTATTAGTATCGTATTGAATAGAAATTGGGATAAGAGATGAGTTAGAGAATTCAGCTCTAGTTTGTTAGTATGATATTGAATATAAATTTGGATAGGAAATGGGTGAGATAAGTTACTCATGTTATCAGCAGGGTATTCAGAATATAAGTTTGAACAGAATGTGTGATTTAAAGAAGTTAGTTGGAGATTATTAGTATCATATTAAATAGTAATTGTTATTTGATGAATTAGAGAATTCTGTTCAAGTGTCAGTGTGGTATTAAACATAAACTTGGATAGGAGATGCGTTAGATAAATTATTTCGTGTTATCGGGGTATTCAGAATATAAATCTGAACAGAATGAGTTAAATAAGTTAGTAATAAATTCGGATTGAATGAGTTAGAGAAATTAGTTCAAGTGTGATATAATATGGTATTGAATATAAGTTTGGATTGAAGTTATTTTAGAGAATATATTTTAAATTAGCACATACTATTGAAGTCTATTTCGAATAAGATTTATTTATTTGACATATCGGACGCGATATCCCAACTTGGGATTCTTGCGTCTAAATACATTTTATCAACCTATATACAATTCATTTTATATAGAATTCATTATATATATATATATATATATATAATTCAATAAACAAAACTAAAAAAAAAAATAAAACTGAAAGGTAGAAGCAGCTAGGATCATCCATTGCCCCGATTTTCGCCAGAAATTCTCCAAAATTACCATGATTTGTAATGAATTGTGCGTTGTAAAGATTTGGACGAAAATAGTAAGGAATTCCAAATGGCAAAAATTTGCGGAATATTTCGAATAAGATAAGTTAGAGAAATTCAAGTTGGTTAGCGTGTTATTGATTATATGTTTGGATGGGAGATGGGATAGAGATGATATTTAAAGTTAGCACATGGTATTGAATACAAGCTTGGATAGGATGAGTAGAAAAAGTTAATTCAAGTTTATTAGCATGGTATTGAATATAGGTTTGATAAGGGGGGGAAAGGGGTTAGAGAAGTTAATTCAAATATGTTAGTAATTTATTGAATATAAGATGTGAGTTATAAGGTTTAGTTCAAATTAGCCCAAGGAATAGAATATAAGTTGGGATAGAAGGTTTGAGTTATAAGGTTAGTTCAAGTTAGCCCATGGTATTGAATATAAGTTGGTATTGAATATAAATTTAGATAGGATGAGTATACAAGAAGTTAATTCAAGTTTATTAGCATGGTATTGAATATAGGTTTGATAAGGGGGGAAAGGGGTTATATTAGTTAATTCAAATATGTTAGTATAGTATTGAAAATAGGTTTGAATAGATGATGGCTTAGACAAGTTAGTTAAAGGTTGTCAGTATAGTATGGAATACAAGTTGTATAGTAGTTAGGTTAGAGAAAATGTTCAAAATCAGCATAAGGTATTGAATTTAAGTACGGATAGGATGAGATAGATAAATTCAATGGACAAATACTGCACCATAGATGTAGGCAGTATTCTATATATACCACAATAGTTCACGAATTTGTTGGGTTTAACTTCAGATCTCGAGATATCATTCAACCAGCACGTATCCTCCACCCATGCATGTATATTTTCAAATATTGTTTATAACACACAAATAATGTAATATATATTTTCTCTCCCCCTTTCAATATCATTAATATTTAAAATATGTAAAAATTAATTTGTATATAAAAATAGTATATATCATCAAATTATTATCGTGATACTCCTGTAGAAGTACTGACAAGTCCGAAAGCTTGAAAAAAAAAATTGAACAAGAAACTTAACCCTGCAAGCTTTATTTATTTTATAAAATTCAAGTTTGTTATGATGCATTAGTGCGCCATCTGTTATCAAAATTCGAAACTATTTTAGACGTATATGATTTTATTTTTTAAATAAAACAATTTCTACTGCCCTTACTGCATTGGAAAATATACTGGGAGGGTTCAATAATGATTTGCCAGGCCCTACCATTAATTTTTCCAATGCACTAAGGGCAGTAGAAATTGTTTTATTTTTAAAAAGAATCATACGCGTCTATAATAGTTTCGAAAATTCAAGTTTGTTTTAGTATGGTATTGAATATATATTTGGATAGAAAATTGGTTAGTAATTTCAACTATGTTAGTTGAGGGGGTTGGTGTAATGATGAAATAAACCGTTCGTTTTCGACCGCTACGACCCGGGTTCGATTCCCGCATTGGGCACTTTTTTTCTGATTAAAAACAAAATGCTCCAATGGCCACCGATTCTTGCAAAAATCCAACACCTCCAGCGAGTGTAAGTAACTAAACGGGGCTCTGGCATATTTTTAAGGGCAAAGTTGAACTACTTTTCACATATGTAGACATGTGGTGCACTTACAGTAAAAGATGACGCCTATATCTGCCCACAATGATTATCATGGTCTGTTCCATTTGTACTAGGGATAAGCAAAAAAAAAACTATGTTAGTATGGTATAAATATAGGTTTGGATAGAATGGGTTAAAGAAGTTATTTAAAGTGTATTTCAATGATATTGAATATAAGGTTGATAGAAGATGGATTAGAGAATTTAGTCCAAGTTACCATCATGGTATTGAATATAAGATAGGATATAGAATGAGTTAGAGAAGTTATATATGGAAATTTTTCCGGGAGGTTATTTATCTAAAGAGACAAAGGTCGCCTCTCCCGTTAAAATAGATGGCGTCTAGTTTTGACGTTTATTTTGACGGGAGAGGCGACCTTTGTCTATTTAGATTGAGAGAAGTTAGTTTAAATTTGTTAGCGTGGTATTGAAAATAAGTTGTATAGGAGATGGGGTAGAGATGTCAGTTCGTGTGTGTTAGCATGATATTGTGGGATTATAAATTTGAAAAGGAGATGGATTAAAGAGGATATATGAATTTAACATATGGTATTGAAGTGAAATTCGCAAAGGATATGAGTTAAAGAAGTTCAAATTTGTTAGTATTTATTTTAAACAAAGGGTTTGTATAGGAGAGATGAGTATAAGTGAATATATTTAAAGTAAGAAAAAGGTATTAAATATTAGTATGGTTAAGATGAGTAAGAGAATTTGATTCAAGTTAGTTAATATGTTTAGAATATAAATTTAGATTGTGAATAATTAGAGAAATTAGTTCAAATGTATCAGCATGGTATTGACTATAGGTTTGTATAGGAGAGGAGTTAAAGAAGTTAGTTCTGTTATCACAAAGTACTGAATATAATTTTAGATAGGGTATGGGTTAGAGATTTTTTGAAGTTAGCATTTTATTGAGAATATTTGATTGGATAAGTTGAGAAATTATTTCAAGTGTTTAAAAACACAAAAACATTTCCTCACAATGAATTTATTTTTATTCTAAAATGCTAGAGATATAAGTTTGGATTTAATAAGTAGAGAAATTAATTCAATTTGGTTAGAATGATTTTGAGAATATGTTTGTATTGGATGAGTTAGAGAAGTTAATTCAAGTGTGTTTAATAGTATTGAATATAGGTTTGTATAGTAGATGGGTTAAAGAAGTTATTTTCAGTTAGCATGTAGTACTTGATATAATTTTGGATAGAAGATAGGTTTGATATTTTCGAAGCTAGCATTGTATTGGAAATATAAGTTTGAATAGGATGAATTGAGATATTAGTTAAGTGTATTAGCATGGTTTTGAATATAAGTTTAGATCGTATGAGTTGGAGATGTTAGAACAAGTTAGCTACATGATACGTTTGGATAGGATGAGAGTTAAAGAATTGATTAAATTGTAATAGAATGGTGTTGAATATAAGTTTGGGTTCACTATGTAGAGAAATTAATTCAAGTTGGTTAGTATGGTATTGAATATATATGTTTGTATTGGATGAGTAAGAGAAGTTAATTCAAGTATGTTTAATGTTGTTGTTGTTGTTGTCGTGTCCAAAGAATAGTCTCAGATGTCTCCATGCATCTCCAACACAGCAGTAGCAATATCCACTATCTTGGGCGTGTAAAGCTGCTGCTCTGGGTCTAAGTCAATTTTCTGCAAGGCTGCGGCCATTGCTGGGCATGAGAATATATATATGTGAGTACTTTGTTAATTTTATTTTTTCATGGCTAAAATGCGAGAGAACCTATACCAGATTTCACTCTATGTTCCGTTATATATTCAGCCATATGTGAGTAGGTGTTAATTCCACACCAGGACAGTTGTTGCATGCTCTATAGGTTCTTGTGCCATCTGGATGTATTGCCATTCCTTTATAGTGTTTTGTTCTGAGTCTTGTTATAGTTTTTGTCAATTTTCTCTCAGAGTTTATTTCACATATTTGATATTTTATTATTTTGTGTGTGTTTTTAATGGTATTTAATATAGGTTTGTATAGGAGATGGGTTAAAGAAGATAGTACCAGACAGCACATGGTACTGAATTTAATTTTGGGGAGATAGGAGATGTTTAGAGATTGTTTTAAAGGTTAGGTAAAAGCTTTTGATACTGATGATTCTCAAACTTTCATGGACCTTCTATGTTTCTCTCAACTTTGCAGTTCTGTGGATGACATAGTTTCTGATGCTGTTTGGCATCCCACACACAGCACTAGGAATTTCTTTTCTTCCTATAACTGTGAATTTGATATTCAAAATCAGGGACTTGATAGATTTCTTCAGGTTTTCAATTACATCGATACATTTTGAAAAATTCTAATGATGTCATTTTATCCTATCATCGTCAATTATTTTTTAATCGGATGAAAGAATTAAAAAGGAAGATACCTCTTGCAGTTAGATATATTTTGATAATAATTGGCTTATAAAGTCGATCTCTTTCTCTCTCTCTCCGAGTCTACCTGTGGCGTAGTCTTTCCCGCGGTGGGCTCCCCTAATGAAGACCTTGTATATATTTATATATATATATGTATATTTATTAATTATTTTTATCTATTTACTAGACGGGTGACCCGGGCTTCGCCCCGGGATTGTCCCGTGTGCATATCTACCCGAGTGATATATATTTAGATAAGATTTTTTATAATTGTTTGTTATTAGCATTATCTATTTGTTTGCATCAGCATAATTTAATCTAATCTTTGATAGAGGGCGCTGTTCGTGAGCTAAGTAGAATAATTTGAATACATAGTTTTAATAATTGATTTATATATTTTTTAAAATAGCCTATCGTCTTCCCCGTATTTTTTTACCTATGTATGGAAATTTTGGGTTGAATTAGTGAACTACTGCGAATTTGTATACCGGACATAAAAACAAACAAACATACAAACATTGATTTATATATATATATATAGATAGATATCTATTTATTCGTATATCTATCATTATATAATCTTATTTATAATCAAATTTATATTTTATCTGTATTTAACCATATATAATCTTATATGGATATTGTAATAAATCGGTCTCAATCTCTCTCTTTCTCTCTCTTCATCGGGCAAGACCTGGAGGACAACACCTTGGCCATCATGGCATCTGCCAAGACCCGCATCTACAAACACTTCCTGGTCCTGGAGATGCAAGGAATCCAAGAAGACCTCGTCTGGAGAAGGACCTTATCAAGGTGGTGGAGCCTCCCTAGCTCCTAAAATCATTGTATATTCTCATCATTTATTCATTTATATCATCATTATTTTTTTTAATTGACTAATTGTTAATAAAATCGTTTCAAATGTCAAAAATGTCTCTCTCTGTCTTCTCAGGTATTATTGCAGCATGGATGTTAAATGACGCATTCTTCTTAAGCACTCCTTCAGAATAAACAATCGGAGTTTCAGATCTGGTGCATTCTTGTTATATCTACTGGTTGATAAATGGCTAATTTGAGATGAGGGAGTTAACGATGATTATCTGGGAAAGGATTCTTTGTCCTTAGAGGAGCCTTTTCGACTGGACATAATTGGTCAGTGTTTCTTTTTTATCTTTTACTCTATCAAATTAGTGTGGGCGTTACTATTGATGGATGTCAAAAATATTGTTTGAAATCTAATCTCTAGTCAGAACTTTGCCTATTTCGGTGATTTTACTTCATGGTTATCGAGATATAAAAATTCTGGTAATATATATCATTTAGAATATGTTGTTACTTGACAAAAAAATTGGAATATAACTAATTTTGGTAGGTCTGGTTAACAAAGAGGTGTACTCGTTAATGGAGGTCAACAAAATTGTTTGAAATCTAATCGCTAGTCAGGACCTTTCTTATTTCTGTCATTTTACTCCATGGTTATCCAGATTTAAAAATCCTGGTAATAAATCTCATTTAGAATATGTTGTTTCTTGACAAAGAAAAGTGGAATATATTCAAGTTTGGTTGGTCTGGTTAACTAAGAGATGTACCCATTGATGAATGTCAGCAAAATTGTTTGAAATCTAATCTCTAGTCTGAACCTTGCCTATTTCAGTCATTTTAACTCATGGTTATCGAGATATAAATATCCTGTTTACACAAATCTCACTTAGAATATGTTGTTTCTTGACAAAAAAAAGTGGAATATAACTAAATTTGGTAGGTCTGGTTAACAAAGAGGTGTACTCACCATGTTGAGTGTCATGCTGTGACTGCCCGACATTGCCCGCTGCTATATATACGAGGTAAACAGGTGGGGCTGCTCCCGTGAGACAAACGAGCGCTTCTAACCTGGTTACTCCAATCATATTGATGTCACCACGCCCCTTTGTCGCGATTTGTTTGTTTTGAGATGTTCCGGGATCTTCCCCGGACCTAGACACGATTAGCGACTTTCTTTCTGACCCGCCCACTTGATCTCAGTACATTAAACGTATTAGGTGGAGATAGTTTTTCCCTGAGTTTCACGTTTGTCAACTCAGCGTTCAGCACATTGAACTATTAGGTAGAGACGGTTTTTTCTGAGTTTCAGGTTTATCAACTCAGCGTTCATCACATTTAACAATTAGGTGGAGATAGTTTTTTCCCTGAGTTCCACGTTTGTCAACTCAGCGTTCATCACATTGAACATATTTTGTGGAGGAAGTTTTTGTCTGAGTTTCAGGTTTGTCAACTCAGCCTTCAGCACATTGAACGTATTAGGTTGAGGAAGTTTTTCCCGAGCTTCAGCCTTGTCAACTAAGCGTTTAGCACACATCGTCAACAGGTGAAGGGTAGTAACCATAAAAAAAATGGATATATGCTCTCTATAACTTCAGGCTTGCCTCATATTGAGGACATTGACTTTACTGCTGTGGCTATGGTTATACTGTGATCTCTTCTTTTTTAGCTAAAAATGAATTTTGTCTATTTATTACCTTTGGCCTACAGCTTTTAAAGCGGTACCGCTTAGAGTATGATAGGAACTAGGGTCTCCACAGCGTTAATCACCTAAAGAGATACCATCTAATTAATCGATAAAGTTTCTGGAAATAAAGTGGAATTTTTCTGTTAAGACAGTGTTATTGGATATTTAACTGGCCTAGAGCGAAGCCATACTGTAATGTATTTGCATGCCTGGATATTTGTAGAAATGCAAATATCCTCTTTGCATACCTAATTATTGCTTTAGGAATATGTATATAAATATTAGTAGTCAGTCAGTAGGATATTGTAGGGTATTTCTAATATTTCCTAAGTCCGTGGTGGTCTATATAATAGAAGTAACACCTAATCTTGTCATCACCTCATTCTGACTACATCTCTATCTAGCTATACAACACATACATTTTTTTTTGTTGAAAATATAGCAATCCATAAATATATATTCAATTAAAAAGGCATATATTGAATCATAAAACTGAAATATTGGTAAATAAATTATATTTTGATTCAATTTATACATTTTTACATTTGTAATAGTTTGAAGAGTTCTAAGAATACATGTGTTTGAAGTAGAACATCCTTTCAGAGACCATTAATAGGTTCAGTTATTGCACCATATGCACCATATTTGCAATATTCGATACCTGCACCAATTAGACCACGGTGATCTCTAGATTATAAGAAGCTCCATAAAATCTTTAGAAATAAATTCTATCTTCCAAATTCGACGACTGTCATCTCAGGAATTAAAATCCGGATTAAAATGACATTTTTCCTTTTATATAAAATCTAACTTTTTCGTAATCACATTCAGAAAAAAAATCTCTTTGGATAGAAATTCCGTGTATTTCAACATTGCTCGTAGGATGTGATGGAATACAATTGGACCTTGTCAATCAGAACTTATCCTGTGACAGAAAACTTCTTGATTGATCTGTGAGTCATACTCAAGATCAATGAAGTATTTAAGAAAATATATCTACCGGTATTTTCTAAAATGTTTAAGATCTATATAAATCATTGCTACAGAAAGGAACATGCTTGTTCTATATACACGCTTGTTCGGCAATACATATACTGAAATTGGAACGATACAGAGGTGATTAGCATAGCCCTTGCGCAAGAATGACACGTAAAGTCGTGATACAGATATGCATATATTTTTTCAAATTTGAGTTGCTTAATACATGAAATAAATAAATCCTTCGTAAGGTTCTGGGTACTTTCAACTTCTAATGCAGAACCATTCCTTCAATGAGAAAAAGGGCATTTCCTGATCGTGCAACTAAAGGTTGCTGATGACTTGCGCCATCTATCGGAATAAATATCAACTAGTCGTTGATTTTTAATTATTCCAGAATTGGCCAAATACCGTTTCTTGATTAATCAAGAAAAGCTAACCACGTACGTTCAACGTTAATTGATATTTATTCCGATAGATGGCGCAAGCTATCAGCAACTTTTAGGTGAACGATAAGGATATGCTATTTTTTTTATCAATTTATCCCCCTGATCCAAGTACAAATTCACTTTTATACTATTTTTCAAATACCTTCAATGATAGGTATTTTATCAGCACTTCAGCTTCTAAGCAATTTCACACATATTTGATAAAGTCACCCGGGCACTAACAAGGATTTAATTATGTCCTATCTCCTTAGCGATGGTCTTCCCGGTAAATCAGGCCGAGAGCTGTGTTACCCCGGTCACAATGGGACAATGTTGCATTGTTGAAATCAATCTCGCGTGCAACATTTGCATAGCGGCTATGCGGTAAGTGATACAGTCATTCGCATTGTAAGTGTTTCCACTTGAGATCTACCTCGGGTGTTGCCATTGTTTGTCGCAACACCCACGTTTATCACACCCAATTAACCAATGATATAGTCACAAATCAATATAAAGCAATAACGCGCCGTCTATAACAAATTTAAATATTTTTCAAATAGAATAAAGGCATTGGAGGATTCAAGTTGTTTTTTGTGGTATTGAGGAACAAACCTCAAAACATCTACTGATCGAATGCCCAGCATTTCAAGATTATAGAATGAAGAATGAACCAGTTGTTTGTGAACTTAACGATTTGATTTCCGATAAAAATCATATTCAAAGTTTAATTCATTTTGTAAATACATTCTAAACTTTCTACAAATCTGGATCTCTAGTGTTTTCATGTGTTGAAAAATGTAAATAACTTATGTAAATAAACTTTTCTCCTTGTTTGGCGCAAGTATCCCTTGCGGGATATAGCGCTTTGGAAATAAATTAATTGATTAATTGATATATAACAAATGAGAAAACATAAGACGCGAATGTTTTTTTACACATAAATCAATATAATATAATGCGGCTTGTGATTGTAAAACGACATTTGAAAATTATCCCGCATGTGTTTCTTTTGAATGAAAAATCGAAATTTTATTTTAAGGAGAAATAACGATCATTTCTAACCTTAGGGATGAAGTATGGAAGGATGAAGGCACAGGGTAGCCTAGTGGACATGGCATCTGCCCGGTAAGTAGAACATTGTGGGTTCGATTCCCATCCCTGGACACTTTTAATTTTCCGTTTATCATTACTCTTCATAATTCAGGCTGGTAGAGTTCGCTCTCAAAGTATCCTTATTTCCAGAAGATGATCAGAATCATTCTACCTATCGATTCTGTTAGGTATTTTCTATGTTTGGTAAGTATCTATGAAGCCTTGCTTTATTGTCTTGTTGATAGTACAACAACAACAACAAAGCCTTTATTTAGGGCCTCTCGCCCTATACAGGATTCGCCAGTTCACATGGGGTGGGGAGAACATTGTGAGGCCTTTTTCCGGGATATAGTCTTGTGGAATCCAAATATCGCCATCGCTATATACCTATTCTTTGATATTTCATTAATTAGTGCCGGAAATGAAGGACAAAGTTGCCCCGTTTTATCATTTAGTTTTCGTCTTTCCTCAGACAGAGCAGCACAGTCAAATAAGTAGTGCAACATCTCCGTTGTTATTCCTGATCCACAGAAAGTGCATTTCAGGTCTTCACGCCTCAATAAAATCAGATGGTGTTCTCTGAAAAAAATTGAAAGGGTTCTAAATTGTGCGATTAATCTGATGATAGGAAAAGGGAGTTCACTTAAGAAATATTCTTCGGTGGTAAACGTTGTATATATATCTCTATAGTGGGAATATAACTTTGATTGGGTTATTCTTATTAAGTCGTTTTGTATTGTTTGCTCTATCGCAGTTCTTAATATTCCTGGGATAGCATTCCTTAGTGAATCAGGATCATTACAATAAGTAAGCCACGAGGATCAGTTATTATTGAGTAAATTGCTTAATTGTTTTATAAAACCGATGAGCGCACCTGTAGCACAGGATAATTGCCTCATTCTAGTTAAGCATATTCGGGGCAGTCTGTCTTGTTGATAGTAATATACCCTTGTGTTAGAAATTAGAAACCCGTTCACAATTATTCATAGTAAACCCGCCTCCTCAGTTTTAAAGTGCTATAAAACTTGAAAAAGCATAAAAAGGTTGTTATCTCGGCCCTTCAATCAAATGCGATGTCAACCAACATACAAATATGGTGATCTTATCCATGGCTTATATCCATACTTATGGCTATTTCACTCCTGTTTTAGTCCAATTTATAATCGCACATTTTTAATTGCTGCAATAGTGATAAAGCACAATTTGGATTATAGATTATAATAAAATAAAATAAGACCTGATACTTGGATTAGGTCTTATTTTATTTTATTATAATCTATAATCCAAATTGTGTTTTATCATTTTTGATAGACTTCAATGGACCTAAGAAGTTAATCTTCCTATGAGCTGAAGAAAATGACTATAAATATCTATATTGATGCTAAGCCATCACTTGAAGATTCTATTTTTAAAAGTTCAGGATCTGAAGCTCCCCTCTACTTTATGGATTAGGTATTATTTTCTTTTATGCTGCAATAGTCTATGAGATTACTACACGATTTCAATGGGCCCTGGTCGTAGAAATTTTTCTCAATAATTTCGAATCTACGCCACTTTTGGAGTAATCGATTTTTTAGCAGTATACTGAATCTTTCAACGGAGTCCTTCACCTTTATTACTCAAAAGTCGGATTACAGGGCTTTGATATTCTTTAATGCATTTCAAAAAGATCGTTCATTCTTAGAATGATCTAATATTCCATTGTCATACTATAGAGATGTACCATTTTTTTAAAAATCCCACACAATTTATCTTATCAACCTTTACAACACACATGATAAGTTACATTACTCTTCTCACTTATAATTTCATATATTTTAGTATTTTTATAATTATTTTAGTTGTTATTGTGTCCAATGAAGAGCTTCAGATGTCTCCATGCATCTCTATCACAGTCTCTATTGCAGTCGCAATGTCCTTTATCTGCTCTTCATTGGAGAATGAATGCCGTTGCCACGTTAGTCACCTTGGAAACGAACCAGAATTTGTTCAAATATTCCAAGGGTCAATTATCTATCTACTATGATAAAGATGCATGGAGACATCTGAGGATCTGCATTGGGCACGATAACAACAACACAATACAGTATACACACCCAAGATAGTGGACATTGCGACTGCTGTCATAAAGATTCATGGAGACATCTGAAGATCTTCATTGAACACGGCAACAACTAAAATAATTACGAGAATACTAAAATATATGAAATTATAAGTGAGAAAAGTAATGTAACTCATCATGTGTGTTGTAGGGTGTCGGTGGAATGATGGTCTAAACCGTTGGTTTTCGACCGCTACGACCCGGGTTCGATTCCCTCATTGGACACTTTTTCTGTTTAAAAAAAAATGCTCCAATGGCCCCCGATTCTTGAAAAAGTCCAACCCCACCAGCGAGTGCAAGTAACCAAACGGGGATCTGGCGCATTTGTGAGTGCAAAGTCGAACTACTTTTCACATGTGTAGACAATGTGGTGCACTTACAGTAAAAGCAGTCGCCTTCTTCTACCCACCATGATTATCATGGCCTGTACCACGTGTACTAGGGATAAGCTAAAAGGTGTGTTGAAAAGGTTGATAAGAGAAATTGTGTGGGATTTTAAAAGAAATGGTACATCTCAATAGCATGACAATGGAATGTTAGATCATTCTAAGAATGAACGATCTTCTTGCAATTAAAGAATTATACCGTCTTGTTATACAATTTTTGATTAATAACAGTGATCTGACTTCCCCAATTAATTACAAAAGAAGAAATACTTTAGAAAAAGTAAATTTTAAAACTTCCTTTGGGTTGCTGTTTGAATACCAAAAGATAGTTGCATTCTCGACTTACTAAGTACTGGAAGTAATAGCCTCAATGTACGAGGTCAATAAACGAGGGAAAGAGTTACTACATAACTAGATAATTATTGCAAGGTGTGTAGTTGGAAAAAAAGTACAAAGGAATGAAGCACATGACATTATGCAAATGTCGTCGCAGAAACGACCACAGGTATGCAAATTGGCCCACTTGGCTCAACAATGGCGACGCTCCAGTTGAAACAAACGACCCAATCAATGTTTGCGCAAATCCTAAGCACCCCTGGGGTAGGACATTGTATGGGTCACATGTCTGTGACACTGCAGCTTCCGCAGATGTCCATTATTTCTCTTCACCATCCTAAATAAGAATGAAACTTGCAAAAGTATAGCTTCGAATATCATAAATGAAAAAAATTAAGGCACGAATGTTTATTTTACATATAAATCAACCGCTGGGAGGGTTCACCACCGATAAGCCAGGACCTCCCATTAATTTTTCCATTGCAGTAAGGGCAATAGAAATTGTTTATTTTTGAAAAGAATCATACGCGTCTATAATAGTTTCGAATTTTGATAACAGATGGCGCGCTAATGCATCATTACATATAAATCAAACATCTACTGTCTTACTGCGATGAAAATATTGATAGGGTTTGGTTCAATAGTGGTGAACCCTCCCAGTGATTTCACCAATTTAATCTACCAGACCGCTACTTTAGAACTCTAATACTGTATTGGATAATTATGTTTATATAGGCTACAATGAAAGGTGGAATCTAAGAAATGGTATTTAAGTAAACTATGAACATAAGCTTTTAGAACAGTAGAAGTTTGGTTTATGCGTTAAAGAAACGTTCGTGTCTTAATGTTTTCAATTCCGATATATAGATGGCGGGTTATTGTTTTGTATTTTAATTCGTCTCTAATAACCATACAATAGGTTAAAATATCAAACACAGTGTACTTTGAATTCTTGTGAAAATTTGACAGAAAAGAGTATGTGGGGGGGGGGGGGGGTAGTACACTACAATACTACCCCTTCTTCTTCTTCTTTCTTATCTCCACACTGGGTAAAGTAGAATGCGTCTGCCTTTGTCATTAAGAATGGGAGCACTACTCAGTGGCAGGCCGACTTAGCTCCAAAAGAAATGGCCGCCTCTGACATGAGGAACAAACGCCATGTGCAGCTGCTCCTAACGTGGAGTACAAACGCTGCTTATCCTGTATCCCTGGATCAGGAGACCTTACAGGGTACTATCTGCCAGGCCAGCTGAGCCCAGGTTTTTTAGTGAGCTTGTTACTGCTCCCCCTCCTCCTTTTTCATCCGGGCTTGGGACCGGCAAAGGCGGAGTTAATACTACCCCTAAATTTAGCAATCAATCTTCGCTGAAAATAAGGAAGTTAAAGAAACGCCATATGAAAAAGTAGATGCTCTTAATTATTCTCGATGTAAGATATTGTAGAAGATTATAATTTATTCTATGAAAAGAATTTCAATTTTGATAAACTGTAAATTTTCTCATTGCCTCTCTGCAATTTTGTTAATTTTAATTTGGTTTTACATTAAATAAATTGCTGCGTCATTCTGAAGTTTGTCTTTCTTAATATTCTATGTTACAATAGTGTGGCGAAAAATAATTTATCATTTGATTTAATATTATTTAATGAAAATATTCACGAGATTATAAAAATATATTTACTCTGTATTTGTAAAATCATCTTTAAAATATTTCTTTGCTTGTTTGTTCAAGATTACCTAGCTGTAGATAGTTTTGCTGACTTGTTAATAATTACTTAATAAATACTTTTACATCTTAGGATATTTCAAGGCTTGATTTCTACGCTACAATATGATCGGAATATATTTAAAACAATATTTCAGAGATTAAATATCAACTATTCATACTATCAACTATTCCGATAGATGGCGCAAGCCATCAGCAAATTTCAGTTTCACGATAAGGAGATGCCTTTTTCTTAATTTATCTACCTTATCCCAGTAAAATATCACATTTATACTATTTTTCACGTTGTGATTTCAATTTTGTGGTATTATAGATTTTTATTCTTGTTTGTGAATGCCTTTATAAAACCTCTCTTATTTACCCCTATCGTTTCTACGCAAAGAATGAGCAAATTAGGTCAGGGGCTGACGATTTCTTAAGTCTGACAACCCCACCCAGTTCATTGAGGTCAGAGCCCTCGAGATGGCTGGAGAACCCTTGTCTCCCTCGGGTCTTGATATTGCCCAAGTGCATTAACTCTTGCAGACTTTTGTGAGTTTCACCTTCAAACACAAAAGCCATCAAATACATGGCCATTGATATTGCAACACTAAGAAGACGTCACACTACCATTTACACAATAGGAAGAAGAGACTGTAATATGAAATTCATTATATTAACAACGCATTTAGGCAAAATAGACGCCAGTAGCGATACTGCTCTTCACCTTATCTACGACTGTCCGAACTTTGTAGAAGTGAGACATCGATTGTTCCCTGATCTAAATGATTTAACTCTCTTACATCAGTCGCTTTGTCTATATAAATTTTATGAACTCGTCGATTTATTCATGTAAATTTGTAAATATTTAATTTTGTGTTTCAATTTGTTTGTTGTTTTGTTTGTGTCCTCTATAATAGACGCAAATATTTCAATATCGAACATAGTTGGAAGGAATATCTACCAAACTCCTACAGTCTCTAGGCCTCAGTACACTCTTGTTCGGCAGTACAACTACTACAATAGGAACGATACAGAGAAGATTAGCATGTCCCTGTGATACCAGTTCGGCGGTACAACTACTACAATAGTAAGGATACAGAAAAGATTAGCATGTCCCTGTGATGCCAGTTCGGCGGTACAACTGCTACAATAGTAAGGATACAGAAAAGATTAGCATGGCCCCTGTGATACCAGTTCGGCGGTACAACTGCTACAATAAGAACGATACAGCGAAGATTAGCATGACCCCTGTGATACCAGTTTGGCGGTACAACTACTACAATAGGAAGGATACAGAAAATATTAGCATGGTCCCTGTGATACCAGTTCGGCGGCACAACTACTACAATAGAAACGATACAGAGAAGACTAGCATGGCCCCTGTGATACCAGTTCGGCGGTACAAATACTACAATAGGAAGGATACAGAGAAGACTAGCATGGCCCCTGTGATACCAGTTCGGCGGTACAAATACTACAATAGGAAGGATACAGAGAAGATTAGCATGACCCTTATGATACCAGTTCGGCAATACAACTACTACAATAGGAAAGATACAGAGAAGATTAGTATGGCCCCTGTGATACCAGTTCGGCGGCACAACTACTACAATAGGAAGGATACCGAGAAGATTAACATGGCCCCTGTGATACCAGTTCGACGGTACAACTACTACAATAGGAAGGATACAGAGAAGATTAGCATAGACCCTGCGTAAGGATGACGCAAAATCGTGAAGCTTTCTAGGTCCCAGAAGAGATGGACCAAACAGATAGGGATGGGGAGAGGTAGTAGGTAGAATGGGGGTAAAACCTGAAATAAACGAGAAACCATAAAGAGTAAGTGAAGTATAGGGGAAAGTGACTCACTGAAGTATCACCCCTCAGTCTAGGTGGGCCTGACCCCTCCCCATTCCAGATCTCTATCTCCAGCACTAGGAAGTGATCTCTTTTTTTAAAACACGCCTTGCTCTTTTCTAACTTCTGAGGGGCAAACACGGATGCTTGGGTGGGGTATCCGTTAATCCCCATAAATCTTTATTATTCCAGTTGGTGCGGTATGGTGTATGTGCTCTAGATAAACTACCAGACGGTCACAGCTACCGCCAGTTCTGCAATCAATATTGGTCTACACATCTCGGCCATATATCGAATGTTCCATGTAAGAGTTCGCGTTTTTTTTAATCAAACATGAATCGAAAGATGAGAAGAATACGTTATTCTGGATTAATCAATTTCAGCTATAGCTGACACGTGAATTAGTGCTTCCTTCCTTTTTCGGAGTTTTGAATCGAATAACAAGGATACCATGTAAAACCGAATACCAAATGACAGCTCTTAATTTTCCTAAAAATCCCTTTTGCCTCTGTATTTCACTAATTTCCTTTTTATTCTTTCAAAATTTGTTTTAAAACAAAACATCAACCTTACATAAAAAATATCACTTAATTTGGGAAACAGCTCTCTATATATATAATGTAATGCCTCGATAAAGGTTGGCGCTCAGCCAACCGAAATATTGGCAAATAAAATTTTTATTCAATCCAATATATGTCTTTTTACTATATAATATATGTATTTATATATATTAACATCCATTTCTTATACATATAAGTTTTTTTTTTTACAAGCTCATGACGTGTCAAAGCCGATTTATATACTTGGTTCCGTTGTTAAATCTTGTTGTTACATATTTTTAATATTTAACGATACATTCATATTAATTCACCTCAAAAGTAACTTACTCATTATATTTCTATTTTATTTTTCATTATTTTAGATATAAATATATATACGAATAGCTCGTTGAACAAACGTATCTAGAAAGACAACATATCTTATTGAAGTTTTACCTTTTCATGCTTAGAACGTTTGTGTTCTAAAGGCGAATATGTTTTTTTTTTTTTTTTTTCAGAGAACTGAGAAGCAAATAACACAGAATATTCTTTTGAGAGGCACAGTTCCATATTAAGATCCTTTAGCTTCATTTGATATAATTGTTGAGAACTTGAAAAAGAACCAACATAATCACTGTTTTCATTCTCTATATTATGGTTCCTAACAACGGCATCATAATTTTCAGAGAGCTGTGGAACTCCATGAAGAGATAGGATAGGAACGCCTACTTAATGGACGCATTCAGAAGGCAGGTTTGGATTAATCTACTTGTGGCGATTGTTACCTTTTGCCTACCTGTTAAAACATTTAAAAATAACATTTCGTTTTTTTTTACACAGTAAGTAAAAGAAAAGTTGTCAAATATACCGTTGTCGCTAAATGGTCGGCTTCGGGCATATACACTAATGAACAAAACTTAATGAAGTCGTACCTTTTAGCATGTATATAGGGATTAAGACAATAACTCTGAAATATAATTGATATACATTGACCGAGAACACCATCTGATTTAAATGAGGGGTGAAGACCTGAAATGCACTTTCTGTGGATCAGGAATAACAATGGAGAGATGTCGCACTACTTATTTGATTGTGCTGCTCTGTCTGAGTAAAGACGAAAACTAAATGATAAAACGGGGCAACTTTGTTCTTCATTTCTGGCACTAATTAATGAAATATCAAAGAATAGGTATATAGCGGTGGCGATATTTGGATTCCACAGGATTATATCCCGGAAAAGGCCACACAGTGTTCTCCCCATCCCTTGTGAACTGGCGAATCCTGTATAGGGCGAGAGGCCCTAAATAAAGGCTTTGTTGTTGTTGTTGATATACATTGACCTTTATTGAAGATACACGAGATAACTATTTTTGAACAAAATTGCCTCTGTCTCTTTCAAAATAAAAAATTAAAAAAGACAACCAGCGACACAAAGACTTTCCATTTCCTTATATTTTATCCATATCTATCCCGTCAAAATAGAAGCAAAACCTAAGCTTCATTTATCGACGTCTCTGAAAACAGAAGTCAGTGTCAAATCTTCGACATCAGCTTTGGCAAACTCAAAACACCCACTTGGTGACAATGAATCATTTCCAAATATACTCATGGACAAAACTTAAATAAGTTATACCTTTTAGAATGTATATCGGGATTAAGACAATAACTTTGAAATATAATTGATATACATTGACCTTCATTGAAGATACACGAGATAACTTGGCCGCAGCCTTGCAGAAAATTGACATAGACCCAGATCAGCAGCTTTACACACCCAAGATAGTGGACATTGCGACTGCTGTGATAGAGATGTATGGAGACATCTGAGGTTCTTCATTGGACACGACAACAACAACAGAAAATTGACATAGACCCAGAACAGCAGCTTTACACACCCAAGATAATGGACATTGCGACTGCTGTGATAGAGATGCATGGGGACATCTGAGGTTCTTCATTGGACACGACAACAACAACAGAAAATTGACATAGACCCAGAACAGCAGCTTTACACACCCAAGATAGTGGACATTGCGACTGCTGTGATAGAGATGTATGGAGACATCTGAGGCTCTTCATTGGACACAACACCAACAGCTAGATGATAACTAAATGTAAACATTAGGTATGTAAACATACCTGCGACACTAAAACTTTTACTTCCTTATATTCTGTTCATTAGCCTAGTTGAGAAAAGACTGCTATACAGATTTTAGGAATTATAATATTTAATGGAGATATATTGAAAATTGATTGTTATAGTTGATTGATTATATGTAATCTGCACCTTCTATGTAGTCACGGCGTACGTCATCCAGTCTGACAGGGTCCTGAGTAACCAAGGTTGACAATTGTGTATTGACGACGTGTGTGGCATTCACTAAGGTTACCGCTCCGTTGACAAAACATTCTGTAGTGTCATTAACTCCCTTTCTTATCTCTCTTTCTTACTTCGCTTCACCGCCCTCCTATAGAGCCGACTTGCATTACATGATTTGTAAAGTAAAATATTCTGAACCAGACCTATTTTTTATAATTAAATATTCGAAGGCTATATATATGTGTGTGTTATATAAAAATGAATAGAGATTTTCTGTTGATTTTTGATTATTTTGAGGATTAAACTATGTTAATGCAGTCTTGGTTAACAATCTTGAAAGAATAATAATATTGAAGATCATAGATTTATTTATTTGAGCTAAGGAATATATATATATATATATATATATGAAAAGCATAATTTGATTAAAGTACTGCCTGGCTTAAGGCGAGTAGAACAAGGAAAAACAAAATATTATTTACATAATGTACAAATGTTTTGTGCCGGCCATCGGGAAACAACAACAATGAGTTTTTATAGGGTAAGCGTGACCTCTGGCGGTCGATTTAACAGAGTATTTGGATCTATGAAATATAAATTTAAATAGAATAATATTTTAACATAACATATATATATTATATAATCTAAGTATAAAAATATTCTATAATTTAAAAATATGTATTTTATTTTCATTCATTGATAATTCTACTTGTTTTTGACCATAGTTTTAGAATACGCCGAATTTTAATACTTGTTGTAAATATGTAGTTATCTAACCTATTTTTGATATTCACTAATATAGAATTTATTTCATTAATTCTATAGCGGTCGATTTAACAGAGTATTTGAACCTATGAAATATAATTTTAAATAAAATAAAATTTTAATATAACATATATGTACGTACACACTTTGTTTCAATCCATTTTAAACAAAGAGGTGCCCCTATTGGACAACAGTTATATATAGTGATAGAATTACTTTACCCAAGGGACATCTTCAATATATTAAACTAGCCGAATGACCCGGGCAACGCCCGTGTTTTACCCGATTGAATGTTTTTATTCAAATACTATTTGTTACAATTATAAATTGGCGCCTTAAATAAATGCATATATTAGTTAATAACTATAGCCTATGTGCTTTATCTGTCTATGTACTGTTGGCTTCGGTAGGCGTCTCATACTGGGAAAAAGAAAGAGAGGATTCCATTTAGTTATTAACTAATATATGCATTTATTTAAGGAGCGACCCGCTCCAACACAATAGTTACAAAAACGAAAAAGCGAGTGGGGGAGGCATGATGAGGGGAGGGGGGCGGTCAAAGGTGGCGTGTTCGTAGCCAACCAATAGGAGGGCGCCATTCCAAAAAAAAAAAAGCAAACGGTGACAGAGTTGATTAGGAGATGAGGAATGACGCTCGTAACTGTATATAGAATTACTTGATAATGTTTGGCTTGTGCTTGGTTGGGACAAAGTTTCGCGACCAATCTTTGCCCATAAAAGAAACAAAAATCTCAATTGAGAGCAGATACCGTTGTTGTCATCAAGTTATATTCATCACTGATCTTAAGTTTCTTGTCAAATGTGAAAAAAATAAAAAGAAATTTGAAAATTTCGACTGGTATCAGGTGATTGTTGTTCTAAGCAATCTTAAAATGAGAATTCTTCGACCCCAAATGACGATAATGGTGGATATCAACCAATGATATAAATTTTCTTGTTGTTGTCGTGTCCAATGAAGAGCCCCAGATGTCTTCATGCATCTCTATCACAGCAGTCGCAATTCCCTCTATCTTGGGTGTGTAAAGCTGCTGCTCTGGGTCCATGTCAATTTTCTGTTGTTGTCGTGTCCAATGAAGAGCCTCAGATGTCTTCATGCATCTCTATCACAGCAATGTTTTCTATCTTGGGTGTGTAAAGCTGCTGCTCTGGGTCCAAGTCAATTTTCTGTTTTGTTGTCGTGTCTAATGAAGAGCCTCAGATGTCTCCATGCATCTCTATCACAGCAGTCGCAATGTCCACTATATTGGGTGTGTAAAGCTGCTGCTCTGGGTCCATGTCAATTTTCTGCAAGTCCAATAAATGTTCTTGCTAAAATGATATTGAATTTTGAATTTATGAAATGGAGAATATAATTTTATAATTGTGATCTGCAGAGATTTTAAACAAATCAACAGTTTTCTATTCTTATAGAAAGAGGTCAAAGAAAATCTGAAATTCTCAATAATTAATAGATGTCGGATGGGAAAATACAAGGTGCGTTCATTAATTTCCAGGACTGCTCTGTATCTTTGTAAAAATAAAACAAATAAAAAAAAACTAATTTAATATTTTTCAAAATATGCCCCTCCTGCCTCAATACACCTGTTCCATCTTTTTTTCCAATTGTCGAAGCAGGAGATAAAATCACTTTTTGAGAGGTTCCTCAAGGTTGCCTTCGATTCAGCTTGTATCATATCAACGCTGTCAAATTTCCTTCCTTTTAACTTCATTTTCAATTTAGGAAAGAGGAAAAAGTCATTGGGGGCTAAGTCGGGGGAATAGGGTGGATGAGGGATCTGTATGGTTGAATGCTTGGCCAAGAACTGCAAAACAACATGGGCTGTGTGCGGCCGCGCATTATCGACGTGAAGTATCCAGTCATTGTTTTGCCATCTTTCAGGTCTTTTAAGGCGCACTGCCTCCCTTAAGCGCCTCATTATCCCCAAATAAACCTCTTGATTATTTGTACGTTCGAAAGGAATAAATTCATGGTGAACCAAACCATTATTATCAAAAAAATGTAACAAGCAATGTCTTGACTTTGGATTTTGTTAATCTTGCCTTTTTGGGTTTCGGTTTCCCTCTTTCAATCCATTGGCTGGATTGACGTTTGGTTTCCGGGTCATACTGATACACCCATGTTTCATCCCCGGTAATGATTTTTTGCATCCATTCTGGATCGATCCGAGTCATTTCAACCATGTTTTTGCAGACATCTATTCTAACCTCCTTTTGTTCCTCTGTTAGAATCCGGGGAACAAATTTTGAAGACGTCCGGATCATGTCTAAATCTTTTGTTACTATTTGATGACACAGTCCTACAGATAGTCCAGTCTCTGAAGATAAGTCTTTAAAAGAAATTATTCTGTTAGATTTAATTAATTCTTTTATTATAGCTTGTTTTCTTCGCAACGTAATGATCTTGGACGCTCAGTATGCTGATCATCGTTTACCTTTTCCCGACATTTTTGGAAGCGTGAAAACCATTCAAAAGTTCTTGAATGGGATAAAGCTGCATCGCCAAAAGCTTCTTTAATCAATTCATACGTCTCAGTAGCACCTTTTTTCAATTTAAAACAAAACGTAATGCAGATTCTCTGCTCTTCGAAAATGTCCATTTTAAAATTAGAAATGCGAACCTTACAAGGAAGTTGTTTTGTTCTATTTTTAGATCGGCGCCTGCGCCACGAGACTCATACTTTCAGTCAGGTGTGGTCGAATGTCCAATATTTAACTCTGTATACAAATTTTTTATTTAGCTTTTTTATTTATTTTATTTTTTAACCAGTCCTGGAAATTAATGAACGCACCTTGTATACATCGATTTACCCGTGATGAAAAGCTCATTATCAAATTATGAAGTGAATGACTTTTATGTATAAATAGATGCTGTAAAGCATGGAAACCTTGGAGCCATAGAAAGAGGGAAATATTAAGGAATAATGAAAAAAATAGTACAAATGTGATATTGTACTGGGATAAGGTGCATATATTATGAAAAAAGGCATCTCCTAATCGTTCAACTAAAAGTTGCTGATGACTTGCGCCATCTATCGGAATAAATATCAACTATTCTCGTTGATTTTTAATTATTCCAGAATTGGCCAAATACCCATTCTTGATTAATCAAAAAAAGCTAACCACAGACGCGTTTCGGGTTGTTGGCCCTCATCAGCTTGGTGCAAGCTGTACATGGTCATTCAGGCATCCTGAAAAATCATTAAATGCTTTTCTTGATTATTCAAGAATGGGTATTTGGCCAATTCTGGAATAATTAAAAATCAACGGGAATAGTTGATATTTATTCCGATTGATGGCGCAAGCCATCAGCAACTTTTAGTTGAACGATAAGGAGATGCCTTTTTTCATAATTGAAGAATAGTGTTTGATAATACACCTGAAGTATCTAACCAGGACAAATCAGAGAGATAATTCGATACATGTTCATCCCTGCATTTACAAATTATTAAAATTAACAATAAATCAAGGGCTAGGTTTCTTCAACTATTTTTATTTCTGTAAATTTGACATAGACCTAGAGCAGCAACTTTACACACCCAAGATAGAGGACATTGCTATGAGGGATATGCATGGAGATATCTGAGGCTCTTCATTGGACACAACAACAACATTTCTGTAAATGAAAACATTAAGATGCGAATGTTTCTTTCACACACCACTCAAACTTCTACTGTCCTTACTGCGATAAAAAAAATATTGGAAGGGCTAATTTAATCTACCAGACCGCTTCTGGGCCGGAATTACAAATTACACCTATCCCCCGATTTACACGGTAGATACGTTCCTGAGAAAAACGTGTAAATCGAAAATTAAAAATTTTTAAAAAATAGAAATACAGACACAGTGTGCGTGTGCAGCAAGTCAGCACATAAGCTCGGGATTCCTCGTGAGATGTGTACACAGCGCATGTGTTCAATCACAGTAGCATTTAGTATAGTGCGATAAAAACAAAAAAAAACTTATTTGTAAAACCCTGTAAAAGCGAAAACGTGTAAAACAAGTACCGTGTAAATCGGGGGTTAGGTGTACTTGTAAATAAATTATTGGTTGATATACATCAGAGTTTAAGGTATTGGAAAAACTTTATTCATATTTTGTATTGGAAACATGGTGAGCCCTAATCGTGAAAGTGTTGGAAAAAAAAGAAGGAAAATGTTTTTAAAAATATATAAATCAAGGATCTCAAAATACTTTTATACTGACAAGACTGTAATATAAAAGAAGAAAGAACGAGTGATATTTTTTTTTATATAATTAGTAAGTGTAATTGTTAAATTTTTATTTTATCTCTCTTTCTCTTTGAAAAAAATAATAAATTTAAAATACTTTCTTAAAATGTAAAATCGCCTAATTCTTTAAAACCATTTCAGCTGGATACAGGGATACAGGATGAGCAGCGTTTGTACTCCATGTTAGGAGTGGCTGCACATGGCGTCTGTTCCTCATGTCAGAGGCGGCCATTTCTTTTGGAGCTAAGTCGCCCTGCCACTGAGTAGTGCTCCCAGTCTTAATGACAAAGGCAGACGCATTCTACTTCACCCAGTCATGATGGTTGTCAACTTTACAATACCGTAATATGACTAAGTGAAGATAAGAAAGAAGAATAGAAGAAGAATAAGATTTCAGCTGCAAGTAAACTTACTATTTATCATCGTCTGAATCATAAAATATTCTCAACAGAAATATAACCTAGCTACAATCCATTTAGGAAAACGGAAGTTATTAACCAATTGAGAATTTCATCAACTTTCTGTTAGACATATAGACTAAAACTCCAGGCTGATTAGAATCAATTCTTACTCTCAATCCATTTCGAGAATATTTGGAACAGTTAAATCCTCTGCAATACATATAAATAATAAGCAAAACGACTTCCGAGGTTAAGTTTCTTGCTTATAGCGCAAGATATTTTGCCTATTATTTATATTTCCAGAATATATATTCTAAACCCGAGATGTGTCTGGGCTAAGACGTTTATAAATGTGAAGGAAACACCCATTAATTGAATGTATCAAAGGTCTTCAATGGTATTTTTTTCTTATCCCAAGTACACGTGGTACAGGCCATGATAATTATGGTGGGTAGAAGTAGGCGACTGCCTTTACTGTAAATGCACCACGTGTCTACACATGTGAAAATCAGTGGTTCAATGTTATGATATGTGTAATTATAAAGAAGGTAATATTTTTCACCTGCATCTGTGTGAATAGGGACTAAAGAAGCTGAAAAGGAAGCTCAGATGTGACCGAAGACTTCTCGTTCGAAATTATCAGTAAAATACACCATCAAATTTCTACTATAGCCAAGTATCCAGACACATGCGTGCCATATTTTAACATGACAAAGAAGTAACAAGTTCATGTAACCTTATATTTAAGCCAGACACCTCGCTGCTATCTTGATGATGAACTCCCAAAAAAGGGAACCATTTTGATATTCACTCTGGAATCCGAGTACTAAGATACAAAAATACTTGTGCGACCCACGTGTATGTCCACATATGTAAATTGTCTTGTTTTAAATGTTATGTAAAGATATTCGACAAAAAGTTTTACTTGTGTTTAGCGCCTTTATTCCAAAGAATTCAATTATTTACACCCGATATATACAAGTAGTCAGCCCGCCACCAATCTGGTGTCAGTGAGGAATTAGTGGCGAGGGAAGTGGGGTCCCTGGGGGGCATAGGGCCTCTTGTAGGGCCGGGAGGGAGCATTGCGAGGGGCCTTGACGTGTTGGGGACGGTTCATCTGGGGAGCTTCCAGCAGATGGATGGCATCAGGCTTAGGTGGCTGAACGTACACTGGAGGACGGTACTTGGCAGGTGCAGGCTTCACGTAGGGCTTGGGAGCGTAGGAAGCGGCGGCGGCGAACTTGGGGGGAGGAGCGGGGAATGGAGGGTGATCGTGGTGGGCGTGGTGGTGATGAGCGTGGTGGAGGTGAGGAACGGGGACGTGATGGTGGGCATGGTGGGCCTGTAGATGAGCTTGATGGTGGGCGGTGTAGTCAGCCACATGGGGCGGTACGTCCTCGGCCACTACCAGCACGTCAGCGGGGTTCTGGTTGGCGGTACCCGGCTCGTTGGTCTTCACGAGAGCACGGAAACCTAGATCGTCAGCTAGGTACTCGACCACTCGGTAGACACCATTAGCATCCTGTACGCTGTAGGATCCCTTCACTGCACCTGCACCGTCTCCCTCTTCAGCGCGCTCCTGGGTATTGCCGAAGCCGTCTTCCACGGCGTACTTATACCCGTAGGGGGATGGCTCCTATCACACAGACACACCGTTCTTATTGCTCAATGTACGATACGACTTTAAACTGAGCCATTTCAACTAAAATACCATTTTTAATTACAAATAATATTTAATAACAAACCTGGAATACTATTTCAAATGCAATACGATCTAATATCTTTAGAAAAATTTATAAAATAAATTAAGATATTTTAATGAAGTAAATATAATGCTTCCAGAGAGAAAAGTTTCTTTTCTAAACCCTTAATTTCTATCTTTCAGGCATGAACGCCCTTCTACCGGAGAAAAAACGATAAATAACTTGTGTATGTCAATAGAAAACAAGTTAAAATATAATCAAATACTATTTTACATATTTTCATTGAAATCTGTTGTTGAATGGTAAGCTCTTTTATATTTATAGCTATTGAAAATTCAGGAATCTTGTACTCTATAAACATTGAATGTTGGGCAAAGTAAATGTCATTAGGTA
Source organism: Cordylochernes scorpioides (assembly GCA_030710605.1). Classification (NCBI taxonomy): domain Eukaryota; kingdom Metazoa; phylum Arthropoda; class Arachnida; order Pseudoscorpiones; family Chernetidae; genus Cordylochernes; species Cordylochernes scorpioides. Next base: position 116,014,956 of record CP092865.1, on the reverse strand, counting down.
GTGAGTGACAAAGGGCTCACGAAGTGAATAGGAGCATGGTGATGATGAGGGTCATGGTGATGGTGGTGGGGCAGAGTCGGAGCGGCCGTGGCCATCAGCACCATGGCGCTACACAGGAGGGAGACCTGCACACCCCCGATGTCAATGTTGCAGGCCTTGGGTAACTCTTTGGTTTGTTTTTACTGCTGAACTTCTTTAATAAACCATACCTTCTAATTATGTAACATCGATATGTCCTGTATCTACCCTAGGGTAAATCCAGGTAGCTCCTTAGAAAGATATTCTGAATTTGGTTAACTACCTTTATTTAGTCAAATGCCCAAAAGGGTGCGGCGTATAGCAAGTGAGGCAAGATTGTCGAATCAAGTAGTTTCATTACCGCATTTAAAGATTATGAAAAAAGGGCATCTCCTTATCGGGCAACTGAAAGTTGCTGATGGCTTGCACCATCTATCGGAATAAATATCAACTATTCTCGTTGATTTATGCACCTTATCCCAGTATAATATCACATTTTTACTATTTTTTCGCATTTAAAGAGTTCATCTTGAATTTTGTCAAGACCTACCATACAGCACCAATTGCTATCAGGGCTTTATCCTGTGTCAGACCTTTAGGCTGTTGTTAGGTTCTGCGCTGCCTGATGTATAGGAGCTCATCTATACTTCCTTTCTTCCTGTGGTGAATCTGTATATGACCGGTGGTCTTAATAAAGCTGTGTGTGTCTACCCTAGGGGCTACATACAAACAAAATTGAAATACTGGATTAATATTGAATATTGATATCATAGCAAGTTCTTATAGACAGAGATGCGTTGCTTTTGGGATATCACGAATCGATATTAATTTCAAGTTATATATCATTAATAGATTGCTTATACCTGAGATAGAGTCACAATGATTATATGAGCAAGGTGCCAAGAATTAGGTTTGATATATATCATAGTTGAGACGTAGAAGGAGTTATTTGATATGTGTAAGTACTTATAGATATAGTTTTATCATATAAAATATTTTGGCTTCAGAACAAAAATATTACACAGGTATTCTGATTTTCACGTCTTTGGTTTGAAAAATAGTTTAGATTTAGGTATACGTGTTGTGTTATAACATAATTTGATTGTGTTTTGTTATTAATATATTTATTCATATCTACCTATCAGTCTAAACTAACGTATTATAGTTAACTGAATTACTTCTCCCAAAATAAGTAAGATACTGTAAACTGACCTGATATTTCACTGTAAAACTGAATTAATTCTCTCAGACTAAGCCAGATACTGAAAAATGATCTGATATAACACACTACACTGTGAAAATGAATTACTTCTCACAATCTAAGAGCCAGATACTGTAAACTGATCTGATATTTCACTGTGAAAATTGTTTACTTCTCCCAAACTAAGTCAGATACTAAAAAATGACCTGAAATAACACACTACACTGTAAAGCTGAATTAATTCTCACAAGCTAAAAGCCAGATACTGTAAACTGATCTGATATTTCACTATGAAAATTGATTACTTCTCCCAAACTAAGTCAGATACTGAAAAATGATCTGATATAACACGCTACACTGTGAAAATGAATTACTTCTCACAATCTAAGAGCCAGAAATTGATCTGATATTTCGCTGTGAAAATTGATTACTTCTCCCAAACTAAGTCAGATACTGAAAAATGATCTGATATAACACACTACACTGTGAAAATGAATTACTTCTCACAAGCTAAAAGCCAGATGCTGAAAACTTACCTGATATTTTATAATACATCGTGAAAATGAATTACTTCTCCCAAACTCCGCCATATACTGAAAAATAATCTGATATAACACACTATACTGTTAAATGGAATTACTTATCCCAAAAACCTGAGCTAGATACTACATACTAAACTGACCAGATGTTCTGCATTACTTTGTTTATGAAAAGAAATTACTTCTTCCAAAAGCACTGTGATAGATACTGGAAACTGATTTATCAGATGTTCTGCACTACCTTTATATGTCAAATGAAACTTCTTCTCTCAAAATAACTGAGCTAGATACTGTAAAATAATTTACCATTTTTTCTATATTGCTTTGTTCTTAAAACGGAATCACTTATCCCAAAAATAAGTGAGCTAGATACTGCAAAAACTAAACTAACCTAATAATCTACACTACTTGATCCATTAGAAATAAATCAATTCTCTTAGAGCTAAATAGAGAAAAAATGCCAATATACTTACAAACAACATGCTACTTTGTGAAGCAGAATTACCTATCTATACCAAGCTAGGTACTGTAAACAGCCAATATACAGTACACCTAATGTAACTTCGAGACCTAACTACGTTCATAATAAACAATTGTTAACCATACAATGGCATTGAGAAAGTGGCTCTTAATAACACTGCCTGATTAATTACTCGACCTGATTAAAATACCACCTCACCTACTGGAGGAATAAACTCAGCAAACCGTTTGTTTTCTACACTCCTATACTCATAGTGGATTGATAGAGTTAAGATGGAACGTGTACATTTATTGCTATAAATACCTCTTTATTGTCAAAATGAGGGTTTGAATAGGTAAATATTGGTCTCTCTATCTCGAATGTAATATTTCAATGACCAATAATTTTCAAGAAGGAACTATATTCCAATATTAACTGTTTTTTTTTTTTTGTTGTTTTCTACACTTATAGCGTATTTATATAGTTATATACACTTATTGCTACAAATGCCTCTTTATTGCTAAAATTAGTGCTAGAATAGTTTGATTGTAAACAAACACAAATATTGGTCTCTCTATATATCGAATGTAAAATTTCAATAACCAATAATTTTCAAGAAGGAACTTTATTCCAATATTTACTGTTTTTTGTTTTTTTTTTTTCTACACTCATTGTGGATTGATAGAGTTGGGATAGAACGTGTAAAATTTTTCTAAAATGCCTCTTCATGCCCAAATGAGTGTCAGGATGGTTTGAATAAGTGAATATTGGTCTCTCTATATATCGAATGTAATATTTCAATAACCAATAATTTTCAAGAAGAGACTATATTAAAATATTATCTTTTTTTGGCTTGTTTTCTATACTCATAGTGGATTGATATACTTGAGATAGAACCTGTACATTTATTGATACAAATGTCTCTTTATTGTCAAAATTAGGTTTAGAGAATGGTTTGAATAAGTAAATATTGGTCTCTCTCACTATCTCGAATGTAATTTTTCAATAACCAATACTTTTCAATAAGGAATCTATTCCAATATTAACTGTTATTTGGTCTGTCACTGGATAGCACGTCCAACTGAATAGCTTAGCTGAGTTAGTGATGACACGGGAGTATATTTGAAAGACTATCGGAGTTTATTTGTGGCTTTGTTCATGTGCTCGTTGTTATAGTTATTGCTGGTTATTAACGTAAAGTTGCATAGTTACCTATTTATTTACATAGTTTTGCTCAGGTATTATTTTTTATAAGAAAACTTGTATGATTGTTATTATAGAGAGTGTGAGATATAAAACTGTTAAGTTTTCTCTCATAATTCAATCCGTAACAAGAACTTTAGATACGCAGCTAGATGAAGAAGAGGGGGGTTGTTAGCTGAGCTGAGCTCAGTCACTTATCTTCAAGAGACATATTCAATATATATATTTCTTATTTTGTTATAAGAAAATACATTAAATATATATATAACTATGATAGTTTTAAAGTGCGAGAGACTAAACTGTTAGGTTTTTCTCCCATCGTCCAATCTTCAACTAGAACTTTAGATCTGAAGCTAGAGGAAGGGGAGGTTTGTTAGCTGAGCTGAGCTCAGAAACTATCCTTCAGGTTACATATTCAATATATATATTTCTAATTTTGTTATAAGAATATATATTTAATATTTATATAACTATGATTGTTATTATAGAGAAATGGTGAGAAACATAACTGTTAGGTTTCTCTTTTATCATTCAATTCTCAACTAGAACTTTATATTCGCAGTTAGAGAAGAATGGGGAGGTTTGTTAGCTGAGCTGAGCTCAGTCACTTAACTTCAAGAGCCATATTCAATATATAGATATTTATTATTTTTTATAAGAAAACTTTATGATTGTGATTATAGAGAGAATATGAGAAATAAAACTGTTAATTTTTTCTCTAATCATTCAATCTTCAACTAGAACTTTAGATCCGCAGCTAGAAGAGGAGAAGGGAGGGTTGTTAGCTGAGCTGAGCTCTGTCACTTACCTTCAGGAGACAGTTCATGGTGTATCCAGCACTGGAAGACTGAGTGCCAACTGAAGAGGATCCACAGGTTTTATACCCGGCCTTGGGGAAAGCTGGGAGCTTCCGTGTCCGGAACCCCTGCAGTCCCACCCAATTAACGCGCCTGTTTAGCAGGGATGTGGGTTACTGCAAATAGAAGAAGGGAAAGTGTCAAAATGGGCTACCCGGCTCTTCAGGGGGCATTTCACCACATCGTGCAAGGATCCCAATGCTGACACCATCTCTTTCCACATTGTAATCCGACTCTATCAACCACAAAAGAAAGAGTAGACATAAATACTAAAATAGACATCATTTATAATAAAACTGAAATCAATCCTTTGAAATATATTATTCAAATACACCTATCCCCCGATTTACACGGTACTTGTTTTACACGTTTTCGCTTTTACACGGTTTACCAAATAAGTTTTTTTCTTTTTTTTTTATCGCACTATACGAAATGCTACTGTGATTGAACACATGCGCTGTGTACACATCTCACGAGGAATCCCGAGCTTATGTGCTGACTACATATTTTAACATGTCAATGCATTTTATTTTTATTTCTGTATACACCTATCCCCCGATTTACACGTTTTTCTCAGGAACGTATCTACCGTGTAAATCGGGGGATAGGTGTATAAGAAAATTGTGATATACTTTCATTAAAAATATCTAAAAACTATTTACGCAATAAACAATGAGAAAACATCTCCGTATCGTGTAACTGAAAGTTGCTGATGGCTTGGAGATACCTGTCTCTTAATTTATCCATCTTATCTCTATTGTTAGGTTTTTTATTATTATTATTATTGTATTTTATTAATTAATTATAATTCATATTCATAGAATTTTTTTTTTACTTATCATCATTCTTTTGTTGTTTTCTTCTTCTTCTGTTTTCTTTTGTGTTATAAATACAACAAAATCGCATTTAATCGTAGTGTAATTCTCTTTTGTTGTTGGAAATAAATCAATTGAATCGAATTGAGTCAGTTCGTTTTTTCTAGAAGAAACTTCAAAGAAAACGTGCTAACATCTATTATTGAATAAAAATATCAGACCTCCAGGGAAAACATGTTTCCTCCTGTAGAAGGGTATCCGTGACCGAAAGCTAGAGATTAAAAAGGTTTTTGAAAAGATACTTTTCCCTGGAAGCCTGATACTTTTATTCAAAAATGGTTGCACCAGGTTGCGGCTTGGCAGGCTCTTCAAACTTGATTCACTCCTGTACACGTTTTTTCGGCGGTACATATACTAAAATTGGAACGATACAGAGAAGATTAGCATGGCCCCAGCGCAAGGATGACACCCAAAATCGTGAAGCGTTCCAACTTGATTCCCTCCTGTGCCGGGTCTTGTATCTTGTCAGAACGTGTTTCAACCATCCTACAAACTTATATAAGGGAATAATGAGATAACTTTAAGTAGCCTCCAGAATAATTTATTTATTTCTCACATCAAAGAGAGCAGTGAAGTCACACAGTGTACCATAATATAAATGGTGATTTAATAATACATAAATCTCTTTATAATATATATATATATTCTGTTTAATAAAATAAATAAATATAAAATATAAATTTGAAATTAAAAAATATCAAAAATAATATTACAAATTAAAATAAAATAGGTGCATTAGCCATGATGCAACAATATTGAGAGATACAATGGAATATTTTATTGAATTGAAAGCTATTATAACAACGATTCCTATCTGAGATTTAGGCTTTAACTGATTTATCTTTTTATCTTGACCTGACTTATGGCTCGTGTAATATAGCTAAAATATAACTAGATGAGTGATTATACTAAAATAATTGTATATACAAGTATGGTTTGTATTGTATGATTTTTTTTAAGCAGAAAATTTCACATTTATTTTAATTCTATCTTTATTTTTTAAATATATATTTGATATGTACGTTCATTTTAGTTTCTGAAAAGTGTACTAAAATCATAATTACTGGCAACTCCGCCTTTGCCGGTCCCAAGCCCGGATGAAAAAGCCCGGGGGAGCAGTAACAAGCTCACTGAAAAACCTGGGCTCAGCTGGCCCGGCTGATAGTACAGTGTAAGGGCTCCTAATCCAGGGATACAGGATGAGCAGCGTTTGTACTCCATGTTAGGAGCAGCTGCACATAGCGTCTGTTCCTCATATCAGAGGCGGCCATTTCTTTTGGAGCTAAGTCGGCTTGCCACTGAGTAGTGCTCCCAGTCTAAATAACAAAGGCAGACGCATTATACTTCTCCCAGTCATGATGGTTGTCAAACAGACACCATCAAGGGTCACAACTTGATACCCTAATATGATTGAGTGGAGATAAGAAAGAAGAAGAAGAAGATAATTACTGGCCAATGTTAGAATTCAATGTTGAAATAATACAACATGTTTCTGGAGTTGAGTTTATTTTTCCTAATACAATCTCAAGTTTTTGGTTATCCTATAAAAAGACAGAGATGATCGAAAGATTGAGATTATATTAATAAAAATAAACTTATTTTTATATACCTGTTGTATTATTTTAATAATATATATATTTAAGGGGTTGGTGGAAGGATGATCTAAACCATTGGTTTTCGACCGCTACGACCCGAGATTGAATCCCGCATTGGGAAATTTTTTTCTGATTAAAAAAAATATATACCCCAATGTCACCCGATTCTAGCAAAAGTTCAACCCCACCATCGAGTGCAAATAACCAAAAAGGGCTCTGGCATATTTGTAAGTGCAAAGTCGAACTGTGTTAGTGTTTTTAATATTATTTTTAATATAACTCTTTGTATATATGTTTGTATTATATTTGACCAGGAGTGTGTGAATTTATTGTATATATATGGTGGTTGGAAATAAAATAAGAGTTGAGCTTTTGTGAGACCAGTTCTTTTACATAGTTAGGAATTGGAAAGCCCGCTACATTTTAGGAGAAGACCTTTGCGCTGACTATACCTTTAGGTTGAAGAGTGAACAGAAGAAAACCAGCTAAAAGAAGTTATCGAACAAACTGCTTTTTACATGTGTAGACATGTGGTGTACTTACAGTAAAAGTAGTCGCTAACTTCTACCCACCATGATTATCAAGATTATATTTAGAATATTTAAATCAAGTAAATAGAATCCAATGTCCAAATTCACTGTCAAGATTCATTGATTCTACGCGGGCAGTTTACTAGATCTGACTTTTTATATGTCTATACCTTCAACAAAAAGAATAAAATTTTAAAAGAAGAGAAATCTCAAGATAACATTGTTGGAAAAGACCAAAGATAAACGCGACATGTTTCGTAGTGTTACGTGTAAAGCCTCCAAACGTTTACAACCTCCGCCAATAGATGGCGCTTTCGCCGGATTCCCTTGCTGGTTGATGTGGGAGTCGCCGACTGCTGTGGTCCCGTTTCCTGGGGAGGTTGGCTGTAAATACGCTTTTGTGTTGGCCCCAGGATGTAGGGTAATGTAAATACACATTGTCTGTTATTTTATTTAGATGTAATGTTTAGTAATAGATGACAATAAAGGAAGTGCTTCAAGTCTCCGTGCCGCCTCCTGTCGTTACTATCGCCACTGCCATCATCGCCAGGCTACTACTGCTGCTGCTACTACTCTTCTGGTAAGTCTCTCGTGTCCCCCCACCAGTGGTAAGGCCGAGAGATACTGCCAGAGGAAGGGAGTTTCCACTGGAGAGATGGAGCTCAGGACGTCTTTGGGTGGCCTGCGGGGAAAAGCCGCAGGGAAGAGCAACGGGAGTCTAAGTAGGTGAACCACGAAGGGAAGAAGCGCGTCGTCGCAAAGAACCGGTGGGGTAAACACGCGACAACTGGTGTCAGAAGTGGGATTCTTCCTCTTGGAGGTCACCAGGAGGCTTTTTTTTTTATTTGAAAGTTTTTTAGTTGCTGACAAAGGCCCATTGACGTGAGAGGCCAAGGGATGGCCTCTGAGCAGGACTCGCTGGCCGAGATCGACCGGAGGCTGCAGGAACACCGGAAGGAGTGGGACAATTTAAAGCGCCGAACGGAAGAGAAAAGGCTTCTCAGAAACTTAGAGATGGAGAGGCTGCTGTCTCAGATGAAGGCCCACTGGCAGAATGGGACAGGTACGGCCGAGATAGCTTTGGATGATGTCGGCGAGGGCCGGGCAGAGTCCCGAGGACTGGAAGTCGAGCCGGGAAACATGGGGGAATTGCGTGGAGTGGAGGGCCTGGTTGAGGAGCCTCCTGGACAGACCTTGAATCTGCGTCACGCGGACCCGTGAATGAAGCGGCCCCAGCGAGAGAAGCGGTCCCGGCGAGGGAAGCAGTGCCCTCGGGAGAAGCGGTGCCAGCGAGAAAAGCGGCTACGGCGAGAGAAGCGGTGCCCTCGAGAGAGGCGGTACCGGCGAGAGAAGCGGTCCCGGCGAGAGGAATGGTCCAGGCGAGAGGAGTGGTCCCGGCGAGAGAAAAGAGGCCAGCGAGAAAAGCGGTACCGGCGAGAGGAGACCCGACGGGATGAATGGTCCTGGCGAGAGAGGTGGTCTCGGCGAGAAAGGTGGTACCAGCATAAGAGGCGGTGCCGGCAAGAGAAGCGCTTCCGGCACGAAAGGCGGTACCGATATAAGAAGCGGAGTAGGCATAAGAGGCTGAGTCAGCATGAGGGGTGCCTCCGGCGTGAGATGCGGTTCCTGCGTGAGAAGCGGTACCGACGAGAGGGGCGGCTCCGGCGAGAGGGACGGCTCCGGAGAAAGGGGCGGCTCCGGCGGGAGAGGCGATCCCGGCGAGAAGGACTGCTCCGGCGAAAGGGTGACTCCGGCGAAAGGGGAGGCTCCAGCGAGAAAGATTGGCTTCGGCGAGAAAGGTGATTCCAGCGAGATGGGCAGTTCAGGCAAGAGAAGCGGCACCAGCGAGAAGCGTGACATCTGGGCGACGGAAGCGATGAGGCCGGATCGGGACGATTCGCATTGAGAGGGAGGCAGTGTTACGTGTAAGGCCTCCAAACGTTTACAACCTCCGCCAATAGATGGCGCTTTCGCCGGATTCCCTTGCTGGTTGATGTGGGAGTCGCCGACTGCTGTGGTCCCGTTTCCTGGAGAGGTTGGCTGTAAATACGCTTTTGTGTTGGCTCCAGGATGTAGGGTAATGTAAATACACATTGTCTGTTATTTTATTTAGATGTAATGTTTAGTAATAGATGACAATAAAGGAAGTGCTTCAAGTCTCCGTGCCGCCTCCTGTCGTTACTATCGCCACTGCCATCATCGCCAGGCTACTACTGCTGCTGCTACTACTCTTCTGGTAAGTCTCTCGTGTCCCCCAACCAGTGGTAAGGCCGAGAGATACTGCCAGAGGAAGGGAGTTTCCACTGGAGAGGTGGAGCTCAGGACGTCTTTGGGTGGCCTGCGGGGAAAAGCCGCAGGGAAGAGCAACGGGAGCCTAAGTAGGTGAACCACAAAGGGAAGAAGCGCGTCGTCGCAAAGAACCGGTGGGGTAAACACGCGACAATATGTATTTGGTCTTTTATAAAGAAGAAAAAAAATACTCAACGATTTTTTTATTATTATTAAAATGTTGATAAAGAAACTTGCCAAAAAAATGGGAAAAAGCCAATATTTGCCCCCAATAATACCTCAATGCCCCCAATAGCCAAAGGTGTTTCCTGGAACTGACAATGTGCGATGAGATCGTGGCTAGAGGAGAGCGCGCTACTAGCTTATACAATAAACATGTCTCTTTCACAAGTCTTTTAAATACTCGTCAAAGTGGCGTCTTCAACTTTTTGAAGCATTACAGGACAAGTTTTCTTGTGGTACAGCTATATTGTGGTTTACCTCCGCGACACCGGCTATGGTGACAAGAATCGAATTTGTAAGACAGAAATTTCATGCATTATTAACTTACTAAATTCTTTAATGATTTCAGACACAAGAATCGGTTATATGAACAGGATTGGTTATACTTTAAAATAGTAGATAATATAAAGAAATAATTTAATCAGGAGGTTCATGTATAGTGTAATGTACCATTCTGTGATATTTTTCTTCTTTGTACCATTCTGTGGTCTTTTTCTTCTTTGTATCATTCTGTGATCTTTTTCTTCTTTGTACCATTCTGAGATATTTTTCTTCTTTGTACCATTCTGTGATCCTTTTCTTCTTTGTACCAGTCTGTGGTCTTTTTCTTCTTTGTACCATTCTGTGATCCTTTTCTTCTTTGTACCATTCTGTGATCTTTTTCTTCTTTGTACCATTCTGTGATCCTTTTCTTCTTTGTACCATTCTGCGATCTTTTTCTTCTTTGTACCATTCTGTGGTCTTTTTCTTCTTTGTACCATTCTGTGATCTTTTTCTTCTTTGTACCATTTTGTGATCCTTTTCTTCTTTGTACCATTCTGTGATCTTTTTCTTTTTTGTACCATTCTGTGGTCTTTTTCTTCTTTGTACCATTCTGTGATCTTTTTCTTCTTTGTACCATTCTGTGATATTTTTCTTCTTTGTACCATTCTGTGATCCTTTTCTTCTTTGTACCATTCTGTGGTCTTTTTCTTCTTTGTACCATTCTGTGGTCTTTTTCTTCTTTGTACCATTCTGTGATCTTTTTCTTCTTTGTACCATTTTGTGATCCTTTTCTTCTTTGTACCATTCTGTGATCTTTTTCTTCTTTGTACCATTTTGTGATCCTTTTCTTCTTTGTACCATTTTGTGATCTTTTTCTTCTTTGTACCATTCTGTGGTCTTTTTCTTCTTTGTACCATTCTGCGATCTTTTTCTTCTTTGTACCATTCTGTGGTCTTTTTCTTCTTTGTACCATTCTGTGATCTTTTTCTTCTTTGTACCATTTTGTGATCCTTTTCTTCTTTGTACCATTCTGTGATCTTTTTCTTCTTTGTACCATTCTGAGATATTTTTCTTCTTTGTACCATTTTGTGATATTTTTCCTCTTTGTACCATTCTGTGATCTTTTTCTTCTTTGTACCATTCTGTGATCCTTTTCTTCTTTGTACGATTCTGTGATCTTTTTCTTCTTTGTACCATTCTGTGATCTTTTTCTTCTTTGTACCATTCTGTGATCTTTTTCTTCTTTGTATCATTCTGTGATCTTTTTCTTCTTTGTACCATTTTCTGATCCTTTTCTTCTTTGTACCATTTTGTGATCTTTTTCTTCTTTGTACCATTCTGTGATCTTTTTCTTCTTTGTACCATTCTGTGATCCTTTTCTTCTTTGTACCAGTCTGTGGTCTTTTTCTTCTTTGTACCATTCTGTGATCCTTTTCTTCTTTGTACCATTCTGTGATCTTTTTCTTCTTTGTACCATTCTGTGATCCTTTTCTTCTTTGTACCATTCTGTGGTCTTTTTCTTCTTTGTACCATTCTGTGGTCTTTTTCTTCTTTGTACCATTCTGCGATCTTTTTCTTCTTTGTACCATTCTGTGGTCTTTTTCTTCTTTGTACCATTCTGTGATCTTTTTCTTCTTTGTACCATTTTGTGATCCTTTTCTTCTTTGTACCATTCTGTGATCTTTTTCTTCTTTGTACCATTCTGTGGTCTTTTTCTTCTTTGTACCATTCTGTGATCTTTTTCTTCTTTGTACCATTCTGTGGTCTTTTTCTTCTTTGTACCATTCTGTGATCCTTTTCTTCTTTGTACCATTCTGTGATCCTTTTCTTCTTTGTACCATTCTGTGATATTTTTCTTCTTTGTACCATTCTGTGATCCTTTTCTTCTTTGTACCATTCTGTGGTCTTTTTCTTCTTTGTACCATTCTGTGGTCTTTTTCTTCTTTGTACCATTCTGTGATCTTTTTCTTCTTTGTACCATTTTGTGATCCTTTTCTTCTTTGTACCATTCTGTGATCTTTTTCTTCTTTGTACCATTTTGTGATCCTTTTCTTCTTTGTACCATTTTGTGATATTTTTCTTCTTTGTACCATTCAGTGATATTTTTCTTCTTTCTAATTTTAAAATCTGCCCAAATTAGGGTGTTCCGTAACTGTGACTGTGTGAAGTTTGAGGTTGTCCTGCAACAACACCACTGACAGAAGCTCTGGACGTTTGTTTCTGATAACCTACACAAACATTGTTAGAGTCGGGCAGAAGTATGCAGCTGTAATCGTGGAAAATCTCTTGTAGATATTGCCACGTGGAAAATTAGGGAAGACCAACTTCGGGATGAGACAGCAATTTATTTAATGCAAGAACAACCTATGAATGATAGGGCCGGGTAGTTGGCGATTTATGCTCCAGGAGCCCGGGTTACTTCTATTTTCTCTTCTCTATGAATGATAAACAAAAGATAAGCAATGAGGGAAGTTTACAGAGTATAGCAAAATACGTATAAACATAAAAAAGTATACTTTGTTAATAAAATAAAAAATACTTTGTAACGATATTCAGCGAATAGTAAACCCTTGTGTTCAATATTACTACAATAATATTATTAGTAAATATATAATTGGTGTAATCAAAGAAGATGGTGAACATTAGTTTCAACGAAAATAAATTCTGACGTAGCTTTATAATGTGACGCTGTCCACTCGAAAGCCATGCTGTGGTTGGTTGGCATTGGATTACACCATACATCAGGTTACATCAGCGATCCATTCCATGAATCAATCCAATTTCGAGAAAAAAAATTCTGCCGTAATTTTTCATTTTTGAAATTTTTCTTTCTGATGAAATATGAAACAATTAGACAACCATACGCACTCTTGATTTCATATTTACAGGCCTTCATTGCATTTTTGTTACCTAGTCTATAAAAAATGAACAGCACTTACTATGGCCTGAAGAGAAATGGCATGATTTTCTTCGATGACCTCTAGCACGCATTTCTTCTTGATAGTATCAGGTAAAGTCTTTGGTGCTTCAGAACGATCTAAGTCCTCAAGCGACGTTCTGTCTAAGTCGATTTGACTGGAACATTTGCATATGGGACTGTAGGGATCTTACTGTTTTTCCGTAGGACATTTTGACATTTGAACACTTTTATGGACATCTTGTCAATTAGGTTTTACGAAATAAATAAAGAATAATGGGGATATATACAACTAGCCGAATGACCCGGGCAACGCCCGTGTTTTAATTTAGACACGTGGACCTGTTGGATCATTAACGCCCGTGTTTTACCCGATTGAATGTTTTTATTCAAATACTATTTGTTGCAATTATAAATTGGCGCCTTAAATAAATGCATATATTAGTTAATAATTATAGCCTATGTGCTTTATCTGTCTATGTACTGTTGGCTTCCGTAGGCGTCTCTTACTGGGAAAAAGAAAGAGAGGATTACATTTAGTTATTAACTAATATATGCATTTATTTAAGGAGCGACCCGCTCCAACACAATAGTTACAAAAACCAAAAAGCAAGTGGGGGGGGCAAAGTGTCTCGCGCAGTGGCGGCGCCATCGTAGCGAACCAATAGGAGAGCGCCATTCCAAAAAAAAAAAAGCAAACGGTGACAGAGATGAAGAACGCGTGACGCTCGTAACTGTATATATAATGATTTATGAGTGCGGAAGACTCCACCATCTTGATAGGGTACTCCTCCAGACCAGGAGGGGGTCTTCTTGGACCCCCCGTAACTCCAGGGTCAGGAAGTGCCACCGTAGGGAGAGATGTTTTCTTGTGAATCTCTCTTTTCTGCCCATAAACACTGTATCACTCAACACATTTTGATCCAATATATTCCTTTTTAATTTAAAAAAAATAATGGTCGCCTCTCCCGTTAAAAAAATAAAACACGCTGAAACTAAGCGACATCTATTGACCATCTCCGCTAACTAGCGGACTCAGGTCGTTGACAAAGCCACAACAACAGCTTTGAGAAACTGAGAAATGTCCACCTAGAGACCATGGTTTCGAACCGCCCAGGGCGGACTTTATTTCATTAAATACACAAGGGATCACATGAAATCTTCAAAAACCTGTCAAAGATAGATGGCGCTCCATTTTGACGGGAGATCGACCTTTATTAATTAATTTCCTCCCTACAACATTTCCATCTACCATATATACGTTCATTAAACATGCGATCTTTAAATATTTAAATAAGCGAATAATTTGTGATTTCACATTATATTAGCTCATTATATATAATCTATATGCAACTTTTTAATTTATTATTCATGAAGAAATATATACAGTAGAACCTCCCTTTAGCGGACACCCCGCTAGCGGACACCCATCTACAAAGGACAGTTTTCATTTGCAAAATTACCATTTTTACAATTCAGCAACTCTCTGGTAAGAGGACACCTCTTCCTAACGGACACTTTGGCTCTTCAATTAGGTGTTGTCCTTTACTACAGGGAGGTTCTACTGTATTTCGCAATTCTCCGGTAAGAGGACACCTCTCTCTAAAGGACACTTTGGCTCTGCAATTAGGTGTCCTTTACAGGGAGATTCTACTGTATTTAGTGGCTCTCTGGTAAGAGGACACTCCTCCCTAAACACACTTTGGCTCTGAAATTAGATGTTCTTTACAAGAAGGTAGTTCTACTGTATATTCAAAAAATATATTTTTTATATCTTTTTCTCTATTTTTGAAACATTATCTCATTTTTTCAAGATGGTAGAATTCAAAGAATACAATTTCGCGTCTTGCGCTAACAATGACTTCGACAAAAAATTAATGAAAGGGACAGTTTGCGTTGACGGAAGGCGGTGGATATCTGAGATGAGATCAGACTTGCCACAAAAGCAAGGAAATGCACCCAATGGCCCAGATCCAGGCAGAGGAGCACGCTCGAGTGGTCCTACACAAGGCGTCGATATCAAATCCTCCATCTCACGTGGCCATTGTGTGGTCACTTTCACCGTCCGTAACAAGACAGTCCGGCACGTGTTGCTTGAAGTGGCTTTTATTCTTCTTTTCTCTTCACCGACAATATGCGGAGGAGTAGAATAATTATCGATAATTTGGTGCTTTGGAAGTCTTCAATGCGTATCCCTAAAGTGTTTTCCGAACAAATAAATGTAGTAATATATGTTAATATACACAATTACAGTTGAAAGTAGCAATTCCGTTTCTACGATACAATACTCTTGTGTTAGCATAGAATTTTAGTATTGTCTATGTTAATTGACATCTCTGTCTATATATCACAGCTTTGTTGGATTGTTAGTTGGCTAGTGGTTATTGGATAGGACAGGCCGTCCTCTGATGTACATATAATTTGTCCTTCTTTTATTGTTTTATACCTTTAGGTAATAAAGGATCTTTCTCTTCCTCTACGAATCCATAAATTTTTCCCAACAATTACAAGAGGAGGAATCGCCGGATGTCATTTTGAAAAAGGAATAAAAATCTAACAGCGACCAGATTCTTTATTTATGCGGTATAATATTGGCAAGCTTTCTGACTATGACGTCCTTCAGGCTATTACGCGGATACAAGAAACTAGAGAAGATATATGTTATATTATAAATAAAAATATTATTATGTATTAAAAAGATTTTCTTGTTGATTTTTGATCATCTTGAGGATTATATTATGTTAATGCAGTCGTGGTTAAAAATCTTGAAAGTATAATAATAGTTTTGATCAGTCATTCAATTGAACTTATGGAATATATATAAAAAACATAATTTGATTAAAGTACTCCCTGGCTTAAGGCGTATGAATAAAAAAATGAATAACTTATTTACATAATGTACAAAAGATTTGAGCCGGCCAACAAGAAACAACAACAACGGGTTATATAAAGAAAAAAGCGCGACCTCTAGAGGTCGATTTAACAGAGTATTTGTATCTATGAAATATAATTTTAAATAAAATAATATTTTTATATAACATATATACATGTATATACTTGTATCCACGTAACAGCCTGTTGAAGGACGTCATAGTCAGAAAGCTATCCAAGATTATAACGTTTAAATAAATAATTTCGTCGCCGTTAGTTTTTATTCCTTCTTCAATATACACTATATTTGCATATAAACCATAATTATAGTGTAACAGCTCCTAAATGTAGACATAATTCAACGCGCCAGCTTGGCCATAAGATAATAAAATTTGATTGAGAGTCCGCCGCACCTAAGACAGTACGAAGTCCAATTTCGTCAAAGATTATTCCTTTCCTACCAGGAAACTTCCAATATGTTTTAAGACCGCCACTGGACATCTACAAACGGCCGAACAACAACAGATCATCTCTTCCTCTCATATAGATCACACCCTCTTGAACCTTGTCACGTCTTCGGCGCTGGTCTCTCTCTGAGGTGATATCCAACCTGTTTCGTTCTTTGTGTTACCCATCGACGCTGAAACCACTTGGCTCATGACTGCTAGTGCTTGTGGTATGACATATATATATATAGATTATTCCTGAGTTAATATCCACTCTCTTAGTATGCATATAAAAAGTACAAAGTACATCTTCATTTAGTATAAAAACCAATTCATGCATTGACCTACACAGGACATGGACCATGCTTTCATCCATCAGAGGATACATTTCACTCTTCGGCCGTAGAGAGGCAGATTTAGACCGCAAGAGGGCTCATGTCTCGTTGAGACCGTCACAGAATGCAGATATCGATTTAACTATTAAAGATTAAGTTGGATTTTCAACCATTATGGTTTCTTATAAGATCCAGTCCTTGGTTCGATCATAATAGGTCTCAGACCACGTTCAGACATCTGATTGTTTAAAAAATGTTTCGACCATCTAGTATCCAGGTCACGCTCAGAAATTTACAAGGTTCATATTCTTTTCAACTATAAAAAATTCGAATTCTGGCATCGATCAAGATCGATTCAAATTCACCGCTTTATCATTACAGAGCCCATTTCAACCATTGCCCATTAAGGGGCCGGATCGTGCTTAAACCATCACGGGGCTAGGTCGCGCTTAGGTCGCTTAGAGAGTCCCTATCTCACTTCCAAGATCAAGGTGTCCAGATCTTGCATGCTTCGGCCTACACAGGGTCTGGATCACACTTCATCCATCAAAGAGAATCAGTTCACTCTTTGGTCGTACATGGCCCAGAACTCGCTTCAACAATTACAGGGTTCACAGATCAAGAATCGACTCTCAAAGTTCCAGTTGACAATTCGACCAGTTTCCTGTCAACAATTTGACCATCACAGGATCCTGTTAGCGTTCAAACAACTGATCGAATCTCCTTCATGGAGTCAAAATCACATGACCCATTCACGTTCCGACTATAAATATCCCATTTCACGCTTCGACAATCACGGAGCCCACAACATACTTCGAGAATCACTGAGCTAGATCACTATTTTGCCATTATAGGATTCTGATCACTTCCGATGTTCAAAGGGTCCAGATCTTGCATGCTTCGACCTACACAAGGTCTGGATCACGTTTCATTCATCAGAGAGATTAGATCACTCTTCGACCATCAGGGCCCACAAGACGGTTCTTCCATCAAAGCTCCTAATGGCGATTTGAAGATATAGTTTTCTCTCAACACCTTAATTCCTTTAACGTCTCGACAAAAATTTGTTCCAGTTTAGGCCTCGACCAAGATCCGTTCTCACTCACAGTTTCGCCATCACAGAGGCCATTTCACGATTTGAACATTACATGGCACAAAACAAGCTTCGAACATTACAGAGCTCAGAACAAGCTTGGAACATTCAGAGAGTTCAATTCACATTTTGACCAACACATGGCCACACATTTCGATCAGCACATGTACAAGGATACTGATCACACTTCGAATATCAAATGTTTCAGATCATGCTTCGACCTGTACAAGGCCTGGAACACGCTTCATTCAGCAAAGTGATCAATTTACTTTTGGAACACCCCAGGTCTGTTCTCTATTCGATCATAGGGGCGCTCAAATTACCCTCTGAAACATCAACAGTTCCAGGTCACGTTCAATCATCTGATAATCCAGATAAAGGTTCGGTCACCAAGGATTGAGGTCATGCTTCAACCATTTCAGGGTTCAGATTCGGCCATCAAATGTCAGAGTGCGATTCAACCATACCAGGTTCCTCTTCAGGCTTCGCCTAGGATCGTGTAAAATTTCACTGCTTCGTTATCACAGAGCCCTTTTTCAAGTTTCCTTCATCAAAGGACCAGATCATTCTTCGACCTTCACGAGGCAGGATCACGCTTCGACTTTCAAAGTTCACGCTTAAACAATCACAGAGCTCAAGTTGAGATCATCACAGCACCCAGATGACGATTCGATTATTGAAGGTTCGCTTGGCCATTCGATATTATAGTTTCCAGTTCAGGTTCGAGCAGGATCAGGTTTCGTTCACGGAGTCTTCATCACAGATCCCATTTCGCACTTCAGCCTTTATAGAGCAAGAACATGCCTCGACCATCACGGTGCCTGATCACGATTCGGCCATTAGAGAGTCCCGATCACACTTCGAAGATCAAAGGGTCCAGATCTTGCATGCTTCGACCTACACAGGGTCTGGATCACCTTTCATCCATCAAAGGTAATCAGTTTACTCTTCGGCCGCACAGGGCCCGTAACTTGCTCCGACATTCACAGAGTTCAGAGATGACGAATCGACTCTCAAAGGTCCATTGACAATTCGATCAGTATAATATCCTGTCAACGCTTTAACCATCACAGGCTCCTATTAGTGTTTAAACAAGAACTGATCGAATCTCCTTCATGGAGTCAAAGTCACATGGCCAATTCACATTCCGTCTAGAAAGATTCCATTTCACACTTCGACAATCACAAAGCCCAGAACATGCATCGAGAATCACTGAGCTAGATCACTATTTTGCCATTATAGGATTCTGATCACTTCCGATGTTCAAAGGGTCCAGATCTTGCATGCTTCGACCTACACAAGGTCTGGATCACGTTTCATTCATCAGAGAGATTAGATCACTCTTCGACCATCAGGGCCCACAAGACGGTTCTTCCATCAAAGCTCCTAATGGCGATTTGAAGATATAGTTTTCTCTCAACACCTTAATTCCTTTAACGTCTCGACAAAAATTTGTTCCAGTTTAGGCCTCGACCAAGATCCGTTCTCACTCACAGTTTCGCCATCACAGAGGCCATTTCACGATTTGAACATTACAGGGCACAAAACAAGCTTCGAACATTACAGAGCTCAGAACAAGCTTGGAACATTCAGAGAGTTTAATTCACATTTTGACCAACACATGGCCACACATTTCGATCAGCACATGTACAAGAATACTGATCACACTTCGAATATCAAATGTTTCAGATCATGCTTCGACCTGCACAAGGCCTGGAACACGCTTCATTCAGCAAAGTGATCAATTTACTTTTGGAACACCCCAGGTCTGTTCTCTATTCGATCATAGGGGCGCTCAAATTACCCTCTGAAACATCAACAGTTCCAGGTCACGTTCAATCATCTGATAATCCAGATAAAGGTTCGGTCACCAAGGATTGAGTTCATGCTTCAACCATTTCAGGGTTCAGATTCGGCCATCAAATGTCAGAGTGCGATTCAACCATACCAGGTTCCTCTTCAGGCTTCGCCTAGGATCGTGTAAAATTTCACTGCTTCGTTATCACAGAGCCCTTTTTCAAGTTTCCTTCATCAAAGGACCAGATCATTCTTCGACCTTCACGAGGCAGGATCACGCTTCGACGTTCAAAGTTCACGCTTAAACGATCACAGAGCTCAAGTTGAGATCATCACAGCACCCAGATGACGATTCGCTTGGCCATTCGATATTATAGTTTCCAGTTCAGGCTTCGAGCAGGATCAGGTTTCGTTCACGGAGTCTTCATCACAGATCCCATTTCGCACTTCAGCCTTTATAGAGCAAGAACATGCCTCGACCATCACGGTGCCTGATCACGATTCGGCCATTAGAGAGTCCCGATCACACTTCGAAGATCAAAGGGTCCAGATCTTGCATGCTTCGACCTACACAGGGTCTGGATCACCTTTCATTCATCAAAGGTAATCAGTTTACTCTTCGGCCGCACAGGGCCCGTAACTTGCTCCGACATTCACAGAGTTCAGAGATGACGAATCGATTCTCAAAGGTCCATTGACAATTCGATCAGTATAATATCCTGTCAACGCTTTAACCATCACAGGCTCCTATTAGTGTTTAAACAAGAACTGATCGAATCTCCTTCATGGAGTCAAAGTCACATGGCTAATTCACATTCCGTCTAGAAAGATTCCATTTCACACTTCGACAATCACAAAGCCCAGAACATGCATCGAGAATCACTGAGCTAGATCACGCTTTGACTTTAGAGTATTCCGATCACGCTTCGATGATCACGGGTCCAGATCTTATATACTTCGACCTACACAGGGTCTGGATCACGCTTCATTCTTTGGAGAGATCAGATCATCCTTCGGCCTCACTCAGTGTCCAAAATGGTAGCAGTTTAGACTTCGATCAAGAACGGCTTTCATTCACAGTTTCACAAGATCAAGAATCAATCCAAGATTTGATTATTACAGAGCTCTGAACACGCTTCGAACATCAAAGGATCCAATACACACTCCAGCCAATAGATGTCTCTCAGCTTGCTTCGAATAGTACAAGGATTCTGATTACTCTTCGAGGATCAAAGGTTCCAGATCATGTTCGAACTGAACAGGAGCTGGAATAGGCTTTATCCATCAAAGTGATCAGTTAATTCTCCGACCACACAAGGTCCTGTTATCTATTCGACCATAGTGGTGCTCAGATAACACTCTGGACATCAAAAGGCTCAGATCGCATTCAATCATCTGATAGTCCAGATAAAGGTTCAGTCATCAAGAATCCAGGTCACTCTCCGACCATTACAGAGTCCTGATTCGACCGCTAAATGTCTAAAATAAGATTCTACCAGAATAGTTTCCATTTCAGGCTTCGACCATGATCGGTTCACGGTTCACAGAGCCAATTTCAGGCTTCAACCACAGGGGCAGATCATGTTTCGGCAATCAGGGTGTCCCGATCACGACTATCAAATATTCCAGGTCATGCCTCAACCTTCATAGAGCCCAGAACACGCTCCATCCATCAAAAGGATCTGATCACTCTTCGAACTCACAGATCAGATATCCTTTCGGCCATAACAGGGCTCAGATCATGTTGCATTAATCATGAAGCCCACATTCTACTTTCAAAAGTTCATTTTGAGATTCAACCGGTATATTGACATGTCGAGGTGTTTACCATCACAGGTTCCTGTTTCGACCTGTGAACAGGTTCTAGTTCAGACTTTGACCTGGTCATTTCAAGGAGTCACTATCAGAGTGATTTTTAGCGCTTCGTTCAACACAGAGCTCAGATTACTCTGTGAGCATCATAAAATCCAGATCACTTTTCTAAAAGCCCATGATCAAGATCACACTTCGAATATTACAGGGTTAAAATAACGCTTCGACCTAAAAGGCCTAGAGTACGATTTGATTAGCATGGCTTACTGCAAGCACATAAGCCATCAAAGAATTATTTTAACATTTCAACCAGAACAGGTTCTAGTTCACATTCAGGAGTTGCCATCACATTTCCCATTTCAGGCTTCAACCATTCACGGGGCTTAGACCATTCTTTGATCATCACTGGGTCCATATCATGCCTCGACCAATATACTTCGACCATTTGAGGGTTTCGATCATGCTTCGATGATCAAAGGGTTCAGATCTCGCATGCTTTGACCTACGCAGGATCTGTATTACACTTCATCAAAGGGGACCAGTTTGCTCTTCGGTCGCACAGCGCCCGGAATTCGCATCACAGAGGTCAAACGACGATTCCTCTATTAAGGTCCAGATGGTGATTTGAACACAGTTTTTGATCAACACATCGGCCAGGTTCCTGATGCCGTTTCGACAAGAACAAATTCCACTTCAGACTTCGTTCATAGACTCAATGAGGTCGGAGATCATTCTTAGGTTTATCATAGGCCCCCTGGATCATGTTTCGGCCACATTGGGCTCAATGAAGGATTCAACCATAACGAAGCATGTTCCAAGTTCGAATAGCATAAGTCTTGAGTCCTTCAAACAGCCGAGGAATTCCTAGAAACGGATGTTTGTCGTTCAAGATGACCAAGCAACCATTGTTAATATGAAGGAAACATTTGTCTCACTCAGCTAGTTATAGACATTTTATAAAACTTTATTTTGGGCAAACATTCATTCCATCGCAGAACCCAGACGTATTTTTTAAATTCTTCAAAGCTATGATGTTTAATGGTAACTAATTAATAAAATCATCATTATCTTTATAATCAATGATAAACTTTAAATATTTTGCCTTTTTTATGAAATAAATACTAAAATTACCGAATATATTATTTTAAAATAAATTCATGTTTATAATATTTATATTGAGGGTGACAATTCCAGATGTTTCTACGATAGAATACTCTTGTGATTTGCATAGAACTTTAGTATTGTCTATGTTAATTGATATCTCTGTCTATATATCACAGCTTTGTTGGATTGTTAGATGGCTAGTGGTTATTGGAGAGGACAGGCCGGCGTGAGCTGCTGATGTACATATAATTTGTCCTTCTTTTATTGTTTTATATCTTTAGGTAATAAAGGATATTTCTTTTTTGAGAATCTTTAATTTTTCCAACAATTTACAAATAAAAAAACTGAAAACCAATGTAAAATTATGTATGTATATGGTAATTTAAACCAACAACCCCATATTGTATAATATAACAAGATTGTCGTGTTGAATAATAGAAACACCTATGTAAATAATTATACGCATTATTGACTTGTGTCATTGCATCACAATATATAATGTACTTTGGAAAATTTGCCGGGAGGAAATTGATCCATAGAAGGCTTTGTCACCGACCCGAAGCCGCTAGTTGCGGCGACGGTCAATAGATGGCGTCAGGTTTTGACGTTTATTTTGACGGGAGAGGCGCCCTATGCTTCTATAATTTTATTTGTAAAAGCTGAAAATAATTAAATGAAACTCTGTGATAGATTAAGAGTTGAGATAAAGCAAAGATGAAGATATAGAAATCCAACATCGTTTGATAACGAGGCCTAAAGTTGCCAGGAATTCGTTAAAAGTGTACAATGACATCTCTTCCTATCCACGCCCTTTTTGCATCCGCTGAAACCCAGTACTTCCTCATCGGCAAAGTATATAAACCCACGCCAGGGCCGGAAATATACAGTCACTTCACCGTCAGCGGGAGCCCTCGTCACTTCATCCCTTGATCATGTCTTAGACCAGTAAGAAAACTTCTTATCCCTCCATCTTTTGTTAGCTCGACTCTATCTGTTCACGGAACTTTCCTAATACAACTGTGTCCCTTAGTTTTTTGTGTGGACATTCCCAAGTCTTCCACTCTGCCTCGACCACGACTATCTGTACTCTGTGAGAACTGTTGAAGGTCTTCAAAGGTACAGAGAGGTACTGGAAAACTCTCCACGCCCTGACTGTCCCTCTCGGTTACTACAGTAGAGCGAGAGTCAACAGGATACCACATGTATGTTATTAATGATATATATAGTGATACGCCTTCACAGTAATACACTAACCTATGCATGGTGTGGCCACTGGACATGTGTCGGACCTGGAGACTGTTTGGTTCTGTGCTGTCTGGAGTACAGGAGCTCCTTCTATGCTTCCTTCCTGTGGTGAATCTGTATAGGACCGGTGGTCTTAATAAAGCTCTATGTAAGTGTATGTGTGACTACGCTGCCTGGATTATAGGAGCTCCATCTATGATTCCTTCCTGTGGTGAATCTGTATAAGACCGGTGGTCTTAATAAAGCTGTATGTGTGTGCTATATATAGTGATATATTTGTACTGAAAATACTCTGAGTAAAGCAATGAAGACCTCCGAAGCCCAATAAGAGCTACCCCAGGAGACAATCGGCGGAAAACAAACACCCACTCGTCCCTCAAGAGCCTATTTGTTCGAATTCAACTGCCTGACAGCGCTAGCTATTGACTTCGTGGCCGTTCGCCGTATCATTACACCGTTATATAGAAGGTGTGTTCAATAAATAATGAGACCGGTCAAAAACAAAGAAAAAATTAAATTATATATTTTTTAAAAAAGTATATTAAAAAGATATAAAGCTTCAGCTACACTGCGGTATATCACATCACGTGATTGCGCGCGCAGTCGATAAATTGTAAGCTTGCAAAAAGAACGCCTTGCATAACAACTTATAATTTGTAATGGATAGAAAATTCGAGCAACGAATTTGTATTAAAATTTGCTACAAAATTGGGAAATCGGCTTCAGAAACTTTAGATTTGTTGAAATTGGCATTTGGAAATGAAAATGTAAATAAGCCCACCACATTTAGATCGTTTTCACGATTTAAAAATGGAATGGAATCGGTGAAAGATGAGAAGCGTGTTGGAAGTCCAATTCTGCACAGGAACCCTGAAAAGGTGAGCCAAATTTCAAATTTGATAAAAGAAAATCCACGAATAGGGTTAAGGGACATTGAGGAAGAAACAGGGATATCAAAATCATTAGTTGGATCGATAATTAAAGAAGACTTGCAATTAAAGAAGACACCTTCAAAATTTGTCCCTAAAATGCTCACAATCCAAAAAAAGGAGAATCGCGTTGAAGTTGCCAAAAAAAATGCTTGAACTGGTGGGAGAAAACCCTAATTGGAAGGAAAAGTAATAACTGGAGACGAGACATGGGTTTACGGTATGATCCGGAAACAAAACGCCAATCCATGGAGTGGAAAGGAAAAGATGAACCAAGAACGAAGAAATCCCGACTTTGAAAGTCAAAAAGCAAAGTCTTATTGGTCACGTTCTTTGACATAAAGGGAATTGTGCATTATGAATATCTAGAGGAAGGTCAAACAATCAATAAGGAGTCTTATTCAAACATTATGAGATGTGTACGTGAATCAATTCGTCTGAAAAGAAGTGAAATGTGGTGTTCCAAAAATTGGATTATCCATCATGATAATGCACCACCACACACCGCTACATCTGTACTGACTTATTTGGCTAAACACTCCATCCAAATACTTCAATAACCTCCCTATTCCCTAGACCTAGCTCCAAATGATCTTTTCTTCTTTCCAAAACTCAAAATGGCTCTAAAAGGAAGGAGATTTGACACTAGAAAGTCCATCATAGCGGATTCGAAAAAGGTCTTGAAGAACATCCCGAAAGATGCCCTTTCTAAATGTTTTAAATCATGGGAGAAGAGATGGAAATTATGTATAGATGCGGGAGGGGACTATTTTGAAAAATACTAATAAATTTTTTTTAATCATTCTATTTTTTCTTTATTTTTGACCAGTTTCATTATTTATTGGACACACCTTGTAGATCCTCTCTAGAAAGCTTTGAGGGATTTGGATAACAAAGTCTGCTGGCATGGTATTATTGTGGCATACATATCAATTTTTTTTTTCTATGTTTTTTTTTCCTTTTGACATGAAGGTTTAAAAATATTTACGCTTGTTTTAAATAATAAAGTACATTTGTATGTAATTTATACTAATTTTGGACACGTATGATTCTTTTTAAAATAAAACAATTTTCTATTGCCCTTACTGCAATGATAAAATAATGGGAGGATCTGGATCATCAGTGGTAAACCCTCCCAACGGTTTCGTCAGTTTGAAAAACTATATTTAAAAAAAACAGTGGTAGATTAAACTGGTGAAACCGCTAGGAGGGTTCAAAATTGATGCACTAGGCCCTCCCATTATTTTATCATTGCAGTAAGGGCAGTATAAAATTGATTTATTTTTTAAAAGAATCATACGTGTCTAAAATAGTTCGAATTTCTTATAACAGATGGCGTTGTAATGCATCGTATTAACATTTGTATGTGTTATTGTCGGAGTAGAAATTCTGAGAAAGTTTGATATATATTGATGAGACAAGGGCAGGGATGTACTACTCAGATGGTTTATTTGGTACAGTGCTGGTGGTCCAGTCCAGGAAGGTCATGATGTTCGGGGTCTCGCCGGGCCGGTTGTAGGAGGGGATGGAGCTGTGACTGGACATTCTAAATCGACTGATCAATATCCAAATAGAACGAAGATTAAGTAGTAGAGTTGTAACATAAAGGTAACCCAGGCTCCTGGAGCGTATCCATAGATCGCCAACTACCCGGGCTTTCCTGTAGTTTAGGTCTTGGTAGCCTTAGTGAACCAGTTTTGACATAAGTAATAGTAACATACATAAAGGTAACCCAGGCTCCTGGAGCGTATCCATAGATCGCCCACTACCCGGGCTGTCCTGTAGTTTTGGTCTTGGTAGCCTTAGTGAACCAGTTTTGACATAAGTAATAGTAACAACTAGGTAACCCAGGCTCCTGGAGTGTATCCATAGATCGCCCACTACCCGGGCTGTCCTGTAGTTTAGGTCTTGGTAGCCTTAGTGAACCAGCTTTGACATAAGTAATAGTAACATATAGGTAACCCAGGCTCCTGGAGTGTATCCTTAGATCGCCAACTACCCGGGCTGTCCTGTAGTTTAGGTCTTGGTAGCCTTAGTGAACCAACTTTGACATAAGTAATAGTAACATAAAGGTAACCCAGGCTCCTGGAGTGTATCCATAGATCATCAACTACCCGGGCTGTCCTGTAGTTTAGGTCTTGGTAGCCTTAGTGAACCAGTTGTGACATAGGTAATAGTAACATATAGGTAACCCAGGCTCCTGGAGTGTATCCATAGATCGCCAACTACCCGGGCTGTCCTGCGGTTTAGGAGTCTGTCTTGGTAGCCTTAGTGAACCAGTTCACCAAGTGTTTCCAGGCCAGTTTGTTTCTTGGTAGATTCAATAGGGCAGTGTCGTTGAATGATGGCAGTCCAATAAGTGTAGCCCTTTGGAATCGCTGTAGTTTAAATTCTGGGCAGCTGACATGCTCTACGGTTTGATCTTCCTCTTGGCAGTGTGAACATGTTGGATCATGTTTAATTCTGGCCATATCGGCTTGAACATATCCATGTCCTGATGTCGTGGTTGATTTTCCTAATTGTATTTTTCTGAGTTTCTTTTTAAGATAACCGGGAGTGGGTGAGAATTTTCTCAGGTGTCGAGTTGATGGGCCAGAGACGAATATATCGGTAGACGAAGATTAATTTATTACTGGCACGTTGTATTTAACACATTGCCGTGAAACAGTGGTCAATGGTCAAATACAATTTATCCCCGTCATCTCTGTGATACCCATTCTCTGATAAATCCTTGGGCGACCCCCTGACTTGCGGGCCTTGATTTTGGGGTCTGGCCTCGAAGATGACGACCTGGCCATCCTGGCGTCTGCCAAATCCATCATCTACCGGTACTTGGTACAGGTTGGGCTGACCGCCCGCTCATCGCCTGGGAAAGAAGGCTCATTCGCCGGGGCACATCCCCCGCTTGATCATCTATCTTTTAGTTTTATTTTCATTTTTAATATAAATTATTGACAAGAAGTCAATAAAATTTGTTTCAATTGTCATTCTCTGATAAAAATAATTCAAAAATAAACAAAATTTAATATAATTTTTAATGCTTATATTTACTATTGGTCGGTTACTTGCTAACACACAATAATATTTTAATTATTTAACATTCTCTCATCCTGCAATAAATGTTCTGTGTATTTTATAGAATAGATTTAACTACTGGAATTAATTTCTTCAAATAAAAGACAATTCGGCCAGTAAATCTTTTTATTGTCTCGACGTTTCGACAAAAATCTTTTGTCCTCGTCAGGAGCGAACAAAAATTAAAACATTAGGCAAAGCGAAAAAAGCGTCTGTGGTTAGCTTTTCTTGATTAATCAAGAATGGGTATTTGGCCAATTCTGGAATAATTAAAAATCAATGAGAATAGTTGATATTTATTCCGATAGATTGCGCAAGCCATCAGCAACTTTCAGTTGCACGATAAGGAGATGCCTTTTTTAATAATTGGGCAAAGCGTTAGAAATTATTCTGAGATGAATTTGATTAAAAAGTATTAAAATTAAAACAAGATTATTCTCTCCAAATTCCTTAACATTGTCATTGAGCGTGTTGGGGACAAGAACTCCGTCGTTGACAAAGGTCTGTCTGAACTCAAGACGGCTTTAAGCTCCTGATTGGATCCAGATGTCCCTTCAGAGAAGGCTTCGACTGGTGTAAATATATTTGTCTTTATTTTTAAATCTAATTGCAAACTCTCATTTTGCTTGGACTAGATTTCAATAAACTATTTTTATTTGTCATACTGAGATTAATTTCCATGTATAGGTACATCAGCAACACCAGTAATGGTTGTAATACTGTATTAGAATGTTAAACATTGTCACGTAGAAAATCAGGAAAGACAAACTTCAGAATGACACAGCAATTTGTTTAAGGGTAAAAACAAAATCAACATTTATAAGATACTAGCGAATGTTCCCGTCTTCGCCCGGTTTTTACCCGAGTAAAAGTTTGCCTAACGAACATTTGTTAAAACGATTCTAGAAAACATCCAACCCACCTATATATAGATTTATAATCGTATATAAATATTGTTATATGCGTTTAAATATAATTTTGAAACACATTATTATTTTGAAAACATTTATTAAATTTTAAATAAGATATTTTCTTTGGGAATATATTAATATTGAAATGCCAAGTTTTTTTTACAACGTCATTGGAATATTATATTACTAAATCCTCAAATTAAATATTAAATTTATTAAACTTGGAACACATTTTAGCATTTTCACAATTTATAAATGTAATTTCACCAGATTCCGCGAGAGGCGCTGCTTGCGAGTGAAAGTGGAAAATTAGCAACTAAAATTGCAACGAATATTTATTTCTAATCAAATTCAAACCAGAAACCTTCCCAGCAGTATAGTAAATAACTTCCTAAAGTTTCACGGCGATTGGATAATCTTACCTTTTAAAAACATTCATCGTGTAAACAAACTAACATTCATCGTGTAAACAAACTACGTGTAAAATTTTCAACCAATCAAATTGATTTATCGTCGCGACCATTGCTGCGCCAAGCGGTAAAAGGCTAGAACTAACGCCTTTTGGTTTTACATTTGAAAAAAAATCACATTAACCTTTTCAGTTTTTTGAATAGCCTATATGTTAAACGGAATCTTCAGCTACCTACATGCGAAATTTCATAATGATTGATTCTGTAGATTTTGCGCAAAGCGATAACAAACATCGATTTTGGATTTCATTTTTATAGATATAATAAAGGAAAGGAGAAGCAATGAGGGAAGTTTACAGAGTAGCAAAATATAAATAATATATAAATATCCAACAATAATTAATACTCTGAGCATAAGATATAATAATTTGCTACAATATAAACACACAGAGACTAGAGAGACAATAAAAAAAATTATATCTTTACGTTAAAATGATTGGGTATAACATACTGCAAAACACACTCCAAATTTGAATATTTCTTTTTTTAAGTTCCAATTAAAATTATAAGGCACAATTTGGATTATAGATTAGAAACACGAGAAAATAGGACCTAATCCAAATAAATTAATTGTGTGTGACGTAACAGCATTGTTACCGAAACGTCACACACTATTAATTTATTTGGATTAGGTCTTAAATCTCTTGGCTTATCAGTGGTGAACCTTCCCAGCGGTTTCCCCAATTTAATCAACCAGACCGCTTCTTAGAGATCCAATACTGTATTGAACGATTCTGCTTATATATGCTGCAATGAAGGGTGGAATCTCAGAAATGTTATTTAAGTAAACTATGGAAATAAGCTTTTAGTACAGTAGATATACATATAAATAAATTCATCGAGAAATTTTAAAGAGTATATGCAAATATGTATTCTAATGAATAAGTCATCTATTGTACATTACCATAGACCAGGTGTCGGCAAACTTTTGAGCCAAAAGAGTCAAAAATTACAATTTACAGAATTTCAAAGTTTTAAAGATCCACAACATTTTTTCTTGCCAACAATAAACGCATTATATTGTATTATAAATTACTTTATATAATATTTACGAACGGAAAAATATGTCCAGGGTAGTGGACATGGCATCTGCCCGGTAAGCGAAACACTGTGGGTTTGATTCCCATCCCTGGACACTTTTATTTTTCCGTTCATCATTACTCTTCACAATTCATTCTTTCATACTTCATCCGTAAGGTTAGAAATAATCGTTATTTCTCCTTGAAATGAATTTCGGTTTTTCGTTTTAAAGAAACATTTGCGGTAAAATTGTCAAACTTCGTTCTACAATAAATAGTACACATATAAATAATTATTATGTATGGAACTATATAAACAGCTTCACATCCAAAGAGCCGCGTGTGGCCGCAGTTTTCCGACCCCTGCTATAAACAAAGGTCTAAATATACGTCCAATAAAGCTAACGGCACGTGAATGTTGCAAGGGCAACGTGATGACAGAATGGATAACAATGATGTAAGAATCAATAAAGGTAAGAGATGAATTATGACTTCCTGCCAGAGAACAATGTAGCGTGAGGGCTACCACGTGCGAGATGTAGGGCAACCTTGACGCTACCTTTATAGCAACCTCTGCTTGTTTCATTTGACAAAAATTACGTTTACGGGTTAACACAAACAAAGTACAATTTACTATAGGGCCTACATTAAAAGTAACTTAACACACAGAAAACGTGTACACTCAAAGTTACCTTTACGGATCAACACACAAAGTACAATTTACTAGAGCCTAAATTAAATGTAACTTAACATAGAAAAAACACTCAGAAATATAACAAAATAAAAAGGGAGGACGTAAAAAAACACTCGATTAGTTTTAACAAAACAAGTACTTATCTTCTATTTGTTGTTGTCATGTCCAATGAAGAGCCTCAGATATCTCCATACATCTCTATCACAGCAGTCGCAATGTCCTCTATCTTTCTCTTCATTGAACAACGTTTGTCACCTTGGATCAGAATTTGATCAAATATTCCAAGGTGTGGTCGGACTTCTCCCCCTTATCTTATATTTTATTTGCAGCGCTGATAAGGAGCGAATTACACAGGTATGTGAGGAGATCACCAGACAAACACGCAGAGAACGCTTTAAACGTCTCCACACGATCGTACCCTCGACTCCTCGCATCCCGTTTCAACACTCTTTTATATACAAACATGGCCACATTGGTCCAATGAGAAGGCGTGGGAGATCAGTTCACTTAACAAATAAACAACATTCCTCCCGCATAACTGAGAAGATTAAAACTGTTTTTGTTTGTCAAATAATTTGACACATTAACTTATGGACGATCGAATTAATAGTTCGTATGTAGATAGAACCTAATACAGTTGCATAAGAACCACAATGGTGGTGGTGTCTTGTCCATGATTTTGATGCTCCATGGAAATGGAGGTACCATTTCTCCGTTAGTCAGCCACATTTCAGAGTTCTCTGTTCACGGTTACCGTAGCGGCTTGGGGCTCACGACACTGTACTTCGCCCTACAGGGCGGTCCCTTACTTGTGCTGCTTCTCCCGCCCTCCACGTAGAGGAGAGGTTGGACTTCTAGGCGTGATAAGAACCACAATGGTGTTCCAATATGTACATTCTAATCTATTTTACATTCCCAAAACATATAAAAAGAGATGGTACTAGACTTCAACCTGATGAGCTTGACCTCATCGTTCAATTACATTCTCCAACCTATCGCCAAGGCCGATTGACCTTCCAGTCGGGGCATTAATCAAGCCATTCACTAAGCTCATTACTATACACAAAATTCGCCAATAGTGAAAAATTCATATAATAATTTCACCAAAAAATCCATAAATATTTATATAAATATATGAGGCTTTAATTTTTATATGCTTATTTGCATATTATCATAGTATAGAAATACTGATGACTATGTTATATATGAATCTCCTCTCTCTATGAATCATCCAAGTTCTACTGTATTTTATCTATGCTACCATTGATTTGAATGATTTCAATAAAATAATTTTAAGTCTCAAATTTCGGGTAAGGCGAACGCGCCCCAAGACCAATCAAAGAGGAAGAGTGAGAGAGAGCGGCCATTGTCCATTGTCCGGAGATGGTATCGCCCGGCGGCGGGTATATGGCCGGCGTTGGGCGCCTGGACTGGACATTCGGACATGGCTCGGACATCAGTGTGGATGCCCACTCTACTCCTGCTCCAGGTACGACGGCTTGGTTTCTACCCCAGGATGTTAGGAGATTTTGACATAGCATCTTACTATATAGGAATTCCATATTTATATTCACTAATTATACATGCCGATCTGAGTTTTCTTATTTATTAGCCTGGACTGGACATTCGGACATGGCATCAGTGTGGATGCCCACTCTACTCCTGCTCCAGGTACGACGGCTTGGTTTCTACAACTGGGTGTTAGGATTTTGACATAGCATCTTACTGGTTAGGAATTTCATATTTATATTCACACTATTTATGTATGCCGATCTGAGTTTTCTTTTTTATTAGCCTGGACTGGACATTCGGACATGGCATCAGTGTGGATGCCCACTCTACGCCTGCTCCAGGTACGACGGCTTGGTTTCTACCACTGGGTGTTAGGATTTTGACATAGCATCTTACTGGATAGTAATTTCATATTTATATTCACACTATTTATGTATGCCGATCTGAGTTTTCTTTTTTATTAGCCTGGACTGGACATTCGGACATGGCATCAGTGTGGGTGCCCACTCTACGCCTGCTCCAGGTACGACGGCTTGGTTTCTACCACTGGGTGTTAGGAGATTTTGACAAATTGCATCTTACTGGATAGTAATTTCATTTTTATTATAAACACAAGACAATTCTCTGAGGGAAAAGTTTATTTTATATAGATATCGGCAATGTCTTTTATATATAATTTTACCAAAGGGATTATATTAACAATTTAATACTTATATTCACTATTTATACATGTAGTTCTGAGTTTTCTTATTTATTATAGCAGCAATTATTGACTATTTATATATTTTATTTGACATATATCAGACGTGATATCCCAGCTTGGGATACTTGCGCCTGAATTCATTTTAGAAGCTTATATACAAATCAATAAACAAGACGAAAAACAAAATTAAAACTTAAAGGATAGTTTTCTCAAACAGAAAAGAAAATCTAAAATGATTCTACAAATATTATTGACATTATGATGCATTAGCGCGCCATTTGTTATCAAAATTCGAAACTATTATAGACACGTAAGATTCTTCTTAAAATAAACAATTTCTACTGCCCTTACTGCAATGAAAAAATTACTTAGAGGGCCTGGCTCATCAGTGGTGAACCCTCCCATTAATTTTTCCATTGCAGTAAGGGCAGTAGAAATTGTTTATTTTAAAAAGAATCTTACATGTCTATAATAGTTTCGAATTTTGATAACAAAAATTATTGAATTTATACATAGGTGTCTTTGTTATATACAAATTCGTACAATTCTTCGATGGTATAAAAATGATTATTTCTGTAGCTATGAAAGATTTGACATCAATAAATGTATTGACCAATTCTGGAAAAAAAATCAACGTTTATGTGATATCTATTCCGACAGAGGACACAACGTTCTATTTGAAATAAGAACATATATTAATAACATACAGAAGAGGAAAGTATTTTATAAAATTATAACAAATAAATGTATTGAATCCTGGGTTTCCTTTCTACAGAAGCAGCTAGGATTATCCGTTGCCCCGATTTTTGAATGTTTGAGTGATTCGGAACAAAGTAAATTCTCTCAAGCTATGATCCTACATTCGATGGTCCATTCTGGCATGTCAGAGGCCAAAGGCGGTAGAGAATATCACAGCGGTCTGTATAGGAAATAATCATCTAGGTGCTATATAGTCTTGTAAGGAGTCCTTCAGATGAGTCAAAATTGAAACTAAAGATAAATTCACATGATCCATATTTGGATAATACTCTAAAGATGATATAAAATTGAACAACTGTCTTTTAGATCTTGAAGATAGAGGTTTTTCGCCTAGCCGGCATTCATCGTTCTTAAAATAGAGATACTTCGGTTAGAAAAGATTTTTATTTCATCATCTTAATTCTAGGAGGTCACCTATTTCCAATTTGTTCCTCATTGCGATCAATAGCCGTTCTATTTTCTTTATCCCTTTCTGTATGCTTGCTCTCTTCCATTTTAGATGTAGAATTTTCAATTTGATTTTCAGTATTGATGATGTATAGGTATTATACAGTTCCATCCAAATTTTATAGTTACTCAATTTGTCACATCACACAGAAAATTCCAGAAATACTTACATAAAAGAGGTCTATCAGAAACACCAAATTGTTCCTGTCGAAAAACTGAACAAACTGCTCTTCACCTTATCTATGACTGTCTGAACTTTACAGAAGTGAGACATTGATTGATCCCTGATCTAAATCATTTAACTCTCTTACATCAGCCACTTTGTCTATATAAATTTTATGTACTCAGTCGAATAATACATGTTAATTTGTAAATATTTAATTCTAAGTTTTAATTTGTTTTTATTGTTTTCGGTTCCAAAATCACTTTATTAGGTATCGCTCAAAAAGTGAAACCTAGTTTATGATATTTGCAACAATGCAAATATGTGAGGTTTAAACAAAATGTAAACGTGGGATACAATCCCGGTTCATGGCTGTCGGGAATCGAGGGTGTTACCCACTCGTCCACCGACTCTTAGGTTTTTATTGTTTTGTTTGTTTCTTCTGTAATATACGCAAATACTACAATATCGCGCCTGGTTTTTCATTAATAAATAAATTGAATTAAAAATATTTATGTATAAAATTATCCTCATTGGTGGAAATACCTCAAGTTATTTATTCTTTTAGATGATTCTCTTAAAACCTCTTTTTTGTTCCATATTCTGAAGCACCACTGGATAGTTGTCTACCTAGATCGAGGTCTGTACGCCTGATATTCTGAAAAGCAAAGGTATTTAGAATATATTGACAATCAATATGCTATCAGAATATTTCCCTGACCCGGGAATACTTACTTGTGTTGCAGCTCTGTTGTCTTGCTGCTTGCTTGGTTCATTGTCACAGTACATTTTGATCGTTCTGCTTGGTACAGCCCGTTGATAGGACTAGAAGACCATTCTATAATGGCCAATTGGTCGAGTGTAATAGATAGGCTCTCAGGCTATTAGGAATAAATTGGTATTTCTTTGTCAAATCACAAAACATCAACAAAATCTTTCAATCCGACGTAACTGTTGCATTTCTGGTATATCGAAGTTACAATATCTAGCGCTTGTACCAGCCAGTTATCATCGCTCTCATTCACTAGTAGCAATTCTCAAAGTAAACACAAGAGACAAGCAAATCAACGCAGTATGGCAACTTTCACAATCTGCGTTATAAACAACTCTAAAATTTATACTGTAGTTTATACTACTATGGTTTTACTTTAGCTGAATTTATATCAATTTATTCTTTAAATGCTTTGAGTCAAAAGTTAATCCATTGAATGATTTATATTTTTTAAAAAAGCGTACCTGGATCTGAGAAAGTAAAAAATAAATTTTTCTTTATTTATTGTGCAATAAATTGATATTTTGAAGAAAACTTGCATCTTGTTCTTTCACAGATCCCAGGAATACTCTTTTTTTATATGAATATCGTTAAATATTATTTTTGAACTTTCATAACTGTGTCTTATGTGTGTATTTGTATCTTGTAATCCAGATGAACTAAGCATAAGGATATTTTATTTCGACTTATAGCGCTATGTCCCACTAGCGATACTTACACTTTAAAGGTAAATTGAACATAGAACGAAAGATATTTGAATTATTTACAAGAATTAGTATGCAATTTAGTTAGATGAAAAGAGAAAAAATATCAACACAATTGAAATATGTACAAAGGATTGGTATGAAAACGCCCTTGCAGCCTTAGAATAATTTCTAACGCTTTTGTTTTAATTTTTGTTTGCTCCTGACGAGGACAAAATATTTTTGTCGAAAAGTCGAGACAAATAAAAAGATTTACTGGCCGAAGTGTCTTTTATTTGAAGAACTATGAATGGTGGTCAGGCAGCCTCTATCTTTACGATGCAAATTTAGTTAAATGAAATCAAATTGTAAAGTATTGTTGGTATTCGAGGAAAACAATTTACAGATTGAAGAATACGTAAGGAGATGATTTCTCTAAATATTTTTTCGTCCAAATAGTGAAACCGACAAAGGATCAAGAAAGCGTTGAATCATCGAGTTCAAATAAACTTGAATAATTCAAGGAAGCATTGTTTCAAGCGATGACTAACCTCTGTTCAGGTAACATTCAGCGAACCTTGTCGCGCCGTCAGACTCTACCAATCTTACAGACACTCCCTCTAGAGCAGTGATTCTCAACCACTGTGCCGCGGTAATTTTGTGTGCCGCGAAATTCTAAAAATGTGCCGCCGAATTTTAGTCATATGATTATGTTCACGTTTGTATTGGTTTTTCTTTTTTTCTTTTTCATTTTTTTACTTTTTAAAATAACGAAATTAGCAAATTGAATGTTAGAGATGTATATTACTTATATTTTGCATAGAAATATTGATACATAATTTGAATTTTCTTGCATTCAAGTTAGCAAAAGTGTGCCGCGAAATTCTAAAATTGTGCCGCTAAATTTTCAAATCTTTAAAATAGTGCCGCAACAAAAAAAGGTTGAGAATCACTGCTCTAGAGGACACCTCTCTATAAAAGACAGTTTTCATTTGTAAAATTACCATTTTTACTATTTAGCAACTCTCCAGTAAGAGAACACCTCTCCCTAAAGGACACTTTGACTCTGCAACTAGGTGTCCTTTACAGGGAGCTTCTACTATATTTATCAACTCTCCGGTAAGAGGACACCTCTCCCTAAAGGACACTTTGACTCTGCAACTAGGTGTCCTTTACAGGGAGCTTCTACTATATTTATCAACTCTCCGGTAAGAGGACACCTCTCCCTAAAGGACACTTTGGCTCTGTTACTAGGTGTTCTTTACAGGGAGGTTCTACTGTATTTATCAACTCTCCGGTAAGAGGACACCTCTCTCTAAAGGACACTTTGATTCTGCAACTAGGTGTTCTTTACAGGGAGGTTCTACTGTATTTAGCAACTCTCCGATAAGAGGACACACTCCCTAAAGAACACTTTGGCTCTGCAAATAGGTGTTCTTTACAGGGAGGTAGTTCTACTGTATTTATCAACTCTCCGGTAGGAGGACACCTCTCTATAAAGGACAGTTTTCATTTGAAAAATTACCATTTTTACTATTTAGCAACTCTCCGGTAAGAGAACATATCTCCCTAAAGGGCACTTTGATTCTGCAACTAGGTGTTCCTTACAGGGAGGTTCTACTGTATTTAGCAACTCTCCGATAAGAGGACACCTCTCCCTAAAGGACACTTTGGCTCTGCAACTAGGTGTTGTCCTTTACAGGGAGGTTCTACTGTATATATTTCTTCAAAATAGCGTTAAAAATGTCTATAACTTTCATCAATAGCTTATTTATTGATTATCTCTGTTTAATGTTGGTGTTAAAATGACGGTAAAAGTATATTAAAGGATGTATTAAGCCTTGTGTTCCATACGCCCTTTGTCGCCATTCTGGCAAGTAAAGGGACCCACAACGAAACAGTTGCGTCATAACGGGTGATGCTGAAAAGAACATTAACGCTTAGAATAAAAAATCAAACACAATACCGAGCCATCGTCTGCGGCATTGATTCAACGTCACGACTGTCTCAATGGTCTCAGAGCTGATGGACCTGGTGCAATCAGGATTCTATGACTGGGTGTACAGTACAAGTCAGACCTGACCGGTTACTCAATTCTTAGATTGTACTCCTTTGAATTCAAAGCAATTTCTGGTAAAATTTGCCGACCTGGAAACAAAATGAAAACACCATTCTCTGACATATGCCTTTACCCCAAATATTTTCTTGGTTTTCTTTGGGAAATAGATATCCGGTATTCTTTTTTTTTTTTTTAATGTTAACGATAAATCTTAGGTGAAGCTTTATAACTAAAAAAAATAAAATAATATTCAATACCTATTTATAAAAGAGTGTAAAGTTGTGGGAGGATTATATTCATGTACCTAGAGAGGCATTTCTTCCTTTTTAATTATAATTAATCGATAATTATCGACCGATGTTAAAATGGACCTAGAGCAGCTTTACACACCCAAGATAGTGGACGTTGCGACTGCTGTGATAGAGATGCACGGGGACATCTGAGGCTCTTCATTGGACACAACAACAACAACAGAAAAAATGACATGGACCCAGAGCAGCAGCTTTACACACCCAAGATAGAGGACATTGCGACTGCTGTGATAGAGATATATGGAGACATCTGAGGCTCTTCATTGAACACAACAACAACAACAGAAAAAATGACATGGACCCAGAGCAGCAGCTTTACACACCCAAGATAGAGGACATTGCGACTGCTGTGATAGAGATATATGGAGACATCTGCGGTTCTTCATTGGACACGACAACAACAACAACATAGTTCTCGAGTTCTCTGAGATAGTGGACATTGCGACTGCTGTGATAGAGATGTATGGAGACATCTGAGGCTCTTCATTCAACACGACAACAACAAAATAGTTCTCGAGTTCTCTAAGATAGTGGACATTGCGACTGCTGTGATAGAGATGCACGGGGCCATCTGAGGTTCTTCATTGGACACAACAACAACATAGTTCTCGAGTTCTGTGAGATAATGGACATTGCGACTGCTGTGATAGAGATGTATGGAGGCATC
Organism: Cordylochernes scorpioides; assembly: GCA_030710605.1. Taxonomy (NCBI): domain Eukaryota; kingdom Metazoa; phylum Arthropoda; class Arachnida; order Pseudoscorpiones; family Chernetidae; genus Cordylochernes; species Cordylochernes scorpioides. The sequence goes on along the minus strand of CP092865.1, from coordinate 115,976,109 downwards.
TGAGGCTCTTCATTGGACACGACAGCAACAACTGATATTATAACAACAACTGATGTTATGAAATCGAAGATGCCCCTATACTGACGGGACATTGCCCGAAACCATGGTCTACAGGTTGGCTAACAGAATTGTTCTAGGATCTCTATTCTCCTCTTTATGCTGTCCTCAATTTTGGAAATGGGGGATTCGAGGGGAAAAATAAGAACAGTATTACAGGAGACATCCCAGAACAATTCAGTCACATTTCAAATCAAGATTAAACAGCCATCATTTAATATATCTCGTCCTCCGTGCTTACTTTCGATTGCAATGTTGCCCGTTGAAGATCAAGAGCTTGAAACCTCGCGCAGTTTTTATAATAAATATACTTATTGTGGAAGGTTTTTGATATTTTATAATAGTAAATCGCAAATTTCCTACATCTAAATACAAATAAGTAGCTGAGAGACTTAGAAGATCAATATGAAGGAAGGTGTCAGATGGGGTAAGAGGAATGTAGGCCGGTGGTTGCTCCGCGAATTCCCCGAGTGTGCGCCAATTAAATCCCGACACTTCCGGCCGCTGCAACTAGACTAACGAAGTACCTTCGCTATTTCGGGACACCTGGGTGCCTGCTGTCTCGGAGGATAATCCCGCTTGTCCTCATCTCTCTGATCATGGTCGTCTTTCTTATCTCCACTCAATCATATTAGGGTATCAAGCTTGTAGAGCTTGTTGTTGGTGTCTGCTGGGGATGAGTCTATTCTTCTTTCTTATCTCCACTCAATCATATCAGGGTATAAAGTCTGTATAGCTTGTTGATGGTGTCTATTGGGGATGAGTCTCTTCTTCTTTCTTATCTCCACTCAATCATATCAGAATATCAAGCCTGTAGAGCTTGTTGATGGTGTCTGCAGGGAATGAGTCTCTTCTTCTTTCTTATCTTAACTTGATCATATTAGGATATCAAGCCTGTAGAGCTTGTTGATGGTGTCTGCTGGGGATGAGTCTCTTCTTCTTTCTTATCTCCACTCAATCATATCAGGATATCAAGCTTGTAGAGCTTGTTGATGGTGTCTTTGATGAGTCTCTTCTTAGCTCCACTCAATCATATCAGGATATTAAGCCTGTAGAGCTTGTTGATGGTGTCTTGCAGGGAATGTCTCTTCTTCTTTCTTATCTCCACTCAATCATATCAGGATATCAAGCTTGTTGATGGTGTCTGCTGGGGATGAGTCTCTTCTTCTTTCTTATCTCCACTCAACAATCATATCAGGGTATCAAGCTTGTAGAGCTTGTTGATGGTGTCTTGCTGGGGATGAGTCTCTTCTTCTTTCTTATCTCCACTCAATCATATTAGGGTATCAAGCTTGTAAAGCTTGTTGATTGTGTCTGTTGGGGATGAGTCTCTTCTTCTTTCTTATCTCCACTCAATCATATTAGGGTATCAAGCTTGTAGAGCTTGGGACTGCGCGATGGCCGATATAGAATAGCAGGAAGATTTGACAACCATAATGTTTGGGTGAAGTAGAATACGTTTAACTTTGTCATTAAGACTGGGAGCACTACTCACTGGCAGGCCGACTTAGCTCCAAAAAGAAATGGCCGCCTCTGACATGAGGAATAGACGCCATGTGCGGCCGCTCCTAACATGGAGTTGCAGGTTTTTTTAGCAAGCTTATTACAGCTCCCCTTCTCCTCCTTTTTTATCAGGGCATGGGATCGGAAAAGGCGAGTTTCTAATCATGGTTAACTATATTTATTGGTTAACCTATTCCTGCTATGCTACATCGGCCATCGCGCAGTCTCAAGCTCTACAGACTTGATACCCTAATATGATTGAGCAGTGAATGATCTACGGAAGCTGATCACGATAGGTTAGAGAAATATCTTCAACCTTCTTCACTATTATCATAAAGATAGAGTCTGCCTGGCCGGAATTCATAGTTCTTAAAATTAAAGATACTTTCTCTTATTGAGATAAGAAAGAAGAACACACACACACATAAGCGTTTTTATTGGGGCATCCAGCCCTATACATGATTCCCCTCTACGGGATTTAGGAAAGGAAGGTATTTCAAAAGTAAAAACTAGAATGATAAGAAATAAGAAGATACTTCGATCATTAAATATTTTTGAAGACTAATCTTTTAAGCGCAGCAAATCTTCAAGAACGCTTTGACGATGAGTTTATTGCAAGAACTGAAGCCGCGTAGATTTTTCTAGAAATGGGAGACTTAAAACTAGCTCAATACCTATACACATCGACTCTGTCTGTCTTTGAGAAAAAGATCAACAATAAGCTAGAACGAAAAGCAATTTGTTTACAAGAGCTTGGACTTCTTAACGAATATTTTGGAGATTTACTGGATGAAGTATCTTCAAGTTTAAGAATATGTTATTTACTTCATTATTAGAAGATCAAATGGTATAAAGTAAGTAATAAGAAATATATTGTAAAGATAGAGGCTGCCTGGCTGACAATCATAGTTCTTAAAATTAAAGATACTTCGGCTAGTAAATCTTTCTATTAATCTCGACATTTCGACAAAAATCTTTTGACGAGAACAAGTAAAAATTAAAGAATATGGCAAGGCGTTAAAAATCATTAATTTTTATTTGCTTCTGACGAGGACAAAAGATTTTTGTATAAACGTCGAGATAATAAAAAGATTTATACTGGCTGAAATATCATTGATTTTAAGAACTTTTTCACTATTGGCATTATTCGGATAAAGATTCAATCTTAATGCAACGTTGATGTGAAACATGTAAAAATATTTACACCTAATTTTACAACAAATGAAGAAAAGCCTTTTTAACATACGCGATAATAATTGAATTTTAATTAAATTGTCCATCTTTTATATCAAAAGAAATTTATTTTCTTTTGATTATATTTACTTTTGTCTGTAATGTATATCATAGATGTCTTTTTCGCCCAACAAGCTTGTTAGACGTCCATGGCTAACGTGAAACGCGCGACCTTCTGTGTGCTTCAAAACCAAAAAACCTCGTTAAAGATGAACGATTGGGGGTCCATCGACTCTCAAATATAAATATTATTGATTGCTCCATATTCAGAATATACTATTGAATCTTAATTAAACATGTGCAAATAAAATCCAAACAGACATACGACTCATAAGTTTTCTGACAAAATTTATGCAATCCCAAATGATTGATATCCCAAAACAACGCTGTATCAAATATCGTCGAACATTTGTGTTCTAGTTTAGTGTGGAATCTATTTAGGAACTTTTATCCTTTGACGTTGTTTGAACTCGTCCAGCTTTCTATTGAACTCTTGTTCATCCGTCGGATAGATGAATGGATAGTAATAGAATCCCATTCTGGAACTTTTCCACCAGAGGATTGTCTCCATGTTATGGCGTGTCATTCCTGAAACTATGGCAGTGATCAGTTGGGGAATGACAACGAAACCTCTGCCACATCCACATAGAACTCTGACATAGTCATGCTGAGTGTTCCTAGCCAGTGTCATAACATGCTCATCGACCGCAGTGGCATCCTCATGGAAGCTTTCTTCAAATCTTGCCTCTTCCACACTCAGCTTTGTATCATCCACCTCAGTTTCATAGGTCAATCCTTTAATAGATTCTCGAATTTTCTTCACTTGTTTATGAATTGCTTGATCCAAATTACTCTTTTGAGTTAAATCAGCCGTAAAGATATCTTTAGATGGTTCTTCAAGTTGTTTTTCCTTCAGCAAATTTTGCAAATTGTCGAAAAGAGGTCGCATTTCGGCTTCCCTGCTGGTTCCTTCCAGACTATGTCGTGCCATTAGCACGTTTTCTGCCTTCTCTATCACTGAACGTCTTTGCTTCATTGATATTGATACTGATTTTCTCTTTTCTCGTGAATTTCTTTTGACAAAATCACCTTCTACTATTGTTATTCTTTTTGTTAACTTTCGTTGTAGATTTTCTATATTCTGGGTTTCTTTTTTAGCTGATGTTATACCTCTTTCTTCTTGCTGGCGTTTATAGATTTTCTCGAGTATATGCATAACATTCTTTATTATCACTTCAGTTTTGAAATCTGTATCTTCATTTATATAGTTGGAATCCCCCTCTTTGCCTTGTCGTATCTTCTCTATTGCATTTCGAGCGCTATACCATCTCTTTCCAGGGATATGGCGAGAAAGTGTAATGGTCTCTTTTAGACATGTTCTTTTCTGTAACTGTCTTTTTGCCGCACAACTTTTGATCATTGGAGGCTTACTATCAGGTATTTTATTTTCTTCTTCACTTTCTTCTTCTTCATCTTCACTTGTGCTAATTGGTGTGGTAGGCGGAGAATAAAATTTATTTGTTAAAAGATATGCATTCTGAAATTGTACGCAGGCTTCCCAAAACCTATCCATTTGAATAAATAAAAATCCTAATAGAATACAACTGGAAGCCATTGTATCGCCCATATTTCTCTTTTTGGCTACATTTTGACAGAGAATGTGGAATTGAACTGCTTTCTCAAATTGTCCTAAGTTTTCATGAACCTTTGCAAGATCTTGATAAGATTCACAGAGAAGATTGGGATCTTTCAGTTTAAGACAGCTTTTCTTAAATAGCATTAGATTTCGCTCTGCGGCGCTATATTCACCCTGGCCCAATAAGGCGGTCCCCAACTCATGTAGTGCCAAGGTTTTAGAATGCGCATCCTTAATTTCTCTAGCCATTGACAAGGCGAGTCTAGACAAGAATGTGGCTCGGCTAGGATCCTTATTCTTAATATCATGTTTAAGAGCAATGGCTACCCTAAGAATGTCATTAGCCACCTCAATATCAATCAATTTTCCACTTTGAAAGCTTCTCCAAGTAGATCCCGTCGTTAAGATTTTTGCTTGCTGAAGATATTCAAGAGCCTGTTCCTTTTCTCCAAAATATTCGCTAAGAAGTCCAAGCTCTTGTAGACAAATTGCCTTACGTTCTAACTTATTATTTATCTTCTGTTCACAGACAGACAAAGTCGATGTGTATAGGTATTGAGCCAGTTTTAAGTCTCCCATTTCTAGAAAAATCTGAGCGGCTTCAGTTCTTGCAATAAACTCATCATCAAAGCGTTCCTCAAGATTAGCTTTTGCTGCGCTTAGAAGATTTATCTTTAAAATTTCTACTTTATCCATCTGATCTTCCAAGAGAGCATAATCAATGTTTTCAATACCTTTTCCTTGCACAAATTTCAAAATATCATTAGTTACCTTTATCTTTTCACGACGGCTTTCAAGCATCAAGTCATAAAATTCGACGAATCCTTCAACAAGACCTTCACACAAAAGAGTAATGCAAGCCTGGTGTCCATAGGTTTGATTTTGCTTGATGATATGATTTCGTTCAATCTTAGGAAGTTGGCTTAGCAATTGCTTTTTGAAAATTCTCAGCTTTTTTTGTTTAATCGTTTCTCTTGGTTGAATAGTTTTCTGTTCAATAGTCTTTTTCTTGGAAATTGTCTTTATGTCCAACATCTTTACACGAGTATGACAAATTTCTCAGAGTTTACCTATTGACCTTAAAGCTCGGGCAATGATGCTACTCAGACCTATGCCAAACTGACTACTTCAGCGTACATCAGCAACGCGAGCCTAACCTCTATAGCACGTTACATTGTGCACGGTTTTTCAAAGCGAAGTTTTATTACAATGCTAAAATTTAGTGAGCCCAAACATAAGATGAGGGTTCATCGAAGAATTTTCATTATCCATCCCCAGGATAGGTGACATAGGTAGTAGCGACAGTTCTTTAAGAAGGTGCATTGAAGATTTTAATACCAAATGACTTCTTTCTACGTATTATAAAATATCAAAAATGTCTACGTATTCCTTGCCCGAAGGAATACAAGTGGTACTAGATAAGATGGCCTTGTTCATTCGCAATTCGATATTTGGCTCGCGAACCGTAGTTTGCCGACCCCTGGTCTAAACCGTTGGTTCTCGACTGCTACGACCCGGGTTCGATTCTCGCATTGGGCACTTTTTTCTGATCTAAAAGAAAATGCGTCAATGACTCCCAATTCTTGCAAAAATCCAACCCCACCAGCGAGTGCAAGTAGCCAAACGGGGCTCTGGTACATTTGTAAGTTCAAAAGTCGAACTGCTTTTCACGTTTGTAGACATGTGGTGCACTTACAGTAAAAATCAGTCACCATCTTCTACCCGCCATGATTATCATGGCCTGTACAACGTGTACTAGGATTAGCAAAAAATCAAGCCGATGAACTCTCCATAACTCATCACTAAACTTTCCCGTTAGTTTATTTTGATATATTTCGCAAAAATAGCTTCTTCCTAGAATCTACAATCTCCAAAGACAGCATAAACAGAAGATCTACCCCAACAGTTCCAGCATATTCAACACAGATATTTCCCACCCCCATTGAAACTGTACCCCTAACTCTCTACAACTGGAAACTATTTTTATATTTGATTCTTTTATTTTTTTTCTGTGAATCTCTATTATATGTATGTTGTATGCCTTTTTTGCGGAGCCAGTGGCCTGATGAAGCGACCACGTGAAATTGTTCACATGTGCAATGGTCAAAATGACTAAGATTGAGCTATGTTGCAGGTACTGGTGCACATCGCGCGGGGAGACTTCGCTGCAGCCAGCCCCTACGCTGAAGAAGAATATGTAAGTCTTCTTGTTCGAAAAATCTCTTCCGTAGATCCCAATGTTATCTACCAACATTTTCTGCGCCCACAATTCACCTCCGCTTTATTTCTAACTAGCGATTGTACCTGGCTTCTCCCGGGCTTTACCATAGTGAAAGGAACAGTTAAAACGGTCTGGTAGTAGACGCTTGGAAAGTTCAGCCCAGCAAATATATATAGTCAATTCTGATTTCTTGATTTTGTTTACCTGCAGAAATTTCATAAATGTACTTTAAAAAAACGTTAATTAACGTATGCCGAATAATAAATGAATGTATATATATTTATAATATCTTTAGAATGCCGTTGAGTTGAATGGCTAACAGAATAAGCATGAACACTTTCTTGTTTCGATAGATTCGTTCTTTTGTCATCTTTGTCCTATCTCACTGTGAAACTTCCAAATGAGCTCAGCTCCCATGTGCCGTGCAGCCGGCCCAGCGGTACAAGTTCGGTTACGACATCCATGACGACTATGGCAACAAGCAGTATCGCCACGAGGAGACGGATGAGCATGGCGCTGTACGGGGCTCCTACGGCTTCACGGATGCCCATGGTATCTACCGCGAGGTATGTATCGCTTGTATCTCCAATATCTACAATTATCCGAGTTTCTGATGCTTCACGGACATCCACAGCGAGGTAGGTAGCGCTTGTATCTCTGACATATAGGATTATCCGAGTTCCTGTGGCTTCACGGATGCCCATGGTGTCTACCGCGAGGTAGGTAGCGCTTGTATCTCTGACATATAGGATTATCCGAGTTCCTGAGGCTTCACGGATGCCCATGGTGTCTACCGCGAGGTAAGTATCGCTTGTATCTCTGATATCTACAATTATCCGAGTTCCTGGAGGCTTCACGGATGCCCATGGTGTCTACCGCGAGGTAAGTATCGCTTGTATCTCTGATATCTACAATTATCCGAGTTCCTGGAGGCTTCACGGATGCCCATGGTGTCTACCGCGAGGTAAGTATCGCTTGTATCTCTGATATCTACAATTATCCGAGTTCCTGGAGGCTTCACGGATGCCCATGGTATCTACCGCGAGGTAGGTAGCGCTTGTATCTCTGACATATAGGATTACCCGAGTTCCTGAGACTTCACGGATGCCCATGGTATCTACCGCGAGGTAGGTAGCGCTTGTATCTCTGACATATAGGATTATCCGAGTTCCTGAGGCTTCACGGATGCCCATGGTGTCTACCGCGAGGTAAGTATCGCTTGTATCTCTGATATCTACAATTATCCGAGTTCCTGGAGGCTTCACGGATGCCCATGGTATCTACCGCGAGGTAGGTAGCGCTTGTTTCTCTGACATATAGGATTATCCGAGTTCCTGAGGCTTCTCGGATGTCCATGGCATCTACCGCGAGGTTAGTACCGCTTGTATCTGTGACTAAAGGATTAGCCGATGTTTCCGAGGCATGACGGATGCCCATGGAATCTACCCCACCGATAGACAGATGTTGTGGAGAATGTCGAAGTGCCTAGTTGACTTACTTAGTATGACAGTATACTCTGCATGACAATATACACCTATATAAACAAACACAATATTGTCACGAAGAAAATTAGGAAAGACAAACTTCAGAATGACACAGCAATTTATTTAAGGCAAAAACAAAATTAACATTTATAAGATACAAGATAAGGAATCAGGAAAGTTTCTAGAGTAGCAAAAATATAAATATCGAAATTAAGAATCTGTACATCAAATATAATGAATACTTTACTACAATATGTTTTACCCAGATGCTGTTGTAAAAGTTCAAGTTAACCGGTGTGGGCAGGTGGAGTACGTGGCCGACAAGTTCGGCTACCGGGCCTGGGTGAAGACCAACGAGCCAGGTACCTCCAACCAGAGTCCGGCTGACGTAGAGGTGAAGGCCAAACCCGTGGAGCCAGCTGCTGAACCAGCCTACGCTCATCTCGCCCCACAGTACGCCCCGGACCATCGCCATGCCTTCCACACACATTCCCGGGGCTACCTAGCTCCTCAACCCTACTCCTCCGACCTTATCCCTGTCTACCGCGAGGTCTCCACAGGCCCTCACTACATGCCCAAGTTCCTCCGATAGCTCCTTCTATACGGACCTCTCAGACGGATCGCCAAGCCTTCCTACCCTAGATATTTCTATTGATCCATCACTTGAATCTGCAGCCTACTTGACTCACGTATCTATATGTATACAAATATGGTGTTAAGTATAGCTAATACGACATGTTATATACGTCAGGCTAATACACAAATCCTTCTCCCTAGGAAAAACGAATTTACATACTCTGATAACATCCAAGTTTTCAATTTCCTCAGAAGGAAAAACCATCATAGCTCGACAAAACTATACGATTTCCAAAAATATTCCAAAATGTGTTGTGGTTCATGTGTACATATATCTTTAGAAGCCGGTATGACTAGTAACATTTTGATCATTGTTGTGGTTGCTCAATGAAACTAGAAATCAGTTTTACCCCTATTTCTTATGCAAATCAAGACTATAAAGAATGAATATAATCATTAATGAAAACATATAATCATAGATATAACGTCTACATCTCTTTTTAATACGATCACAACTCTTTCATAAACCACTTGTTCAGCTATCATCCTTCAGCTCCGACTGGACAAAAAGCTCGATGTCAGAAGATATAAACATAAATCATATATACAACATTCTTAAACATTTAAATAGCCTCGATTTTTGACAAAAGATATTTTAAAATTAAACTGCTCTCTTATGTTCCACACACACATAGTTTAAAAACTTACAAGAAAAAAAAATTGTGATATTTCGTAGTTTATGTACGTGAAAACATAGTTTTATATTTTCAAAATCATCTTTCTATATTTATCGTAAGCTTTTACTTCGATGAAGAATATTATTATCTATATACAGTTGAAGCTCCCTGTAAAGGACAACTAATTGTAGAGCCAAAGTGTCCTTTAGAGATAGGTGTCCTCTTACTGGAGAGTTGCTGAATAGTAAGAATGGTAATTTTGTAAATGAAAACTGTCCTTTGTAGAGAGGTGTCCACTAGCGAAGTGTCCGCTAAAGGGAGGTTCTACTGTATTTGATTTCCAAAAAGTATGTTATTTTCTTATTCTATAGAGAAAATAATATACATAATCATCAATTAACAAACTAATTCTAACAAACAGGAATTATTAAATTTATGATATATTGAAGATATATATAAAGTATTTATTAAAATCCCCTTATATATTTATAGAACAAAATTTGTCAGGAATTTCTATGTAAAGGATAATAGCCTTATCCTAAATATCACATAAGGGTAATTAAAAGAATTATCTTACGGGAAAGAAAGAAATATACTAGCTATAGAGAGAGTTAAAACATAATATAATTATATTGCCACGTGGAAAATTAGGAAAGACAAACTTCAGAATGACACAGGAATTTATTTAAGGCTAGAACAAACTATGAATGATAAACAAAAGATAAGCAATGAGGAAAGTTGTCTTTTCTTTCGCTTCCGGGCTAATTGTCCAATTTTGGGGTATGGACTTCTAGCCCCCTCATCATGGCAGCAGACGCGATGTCAGGTGGCAAGGGATCCTAGGATCTGGCGGCAGGAGATGTCTCGCAGGGGTGGTGGAAACGTTGGGCAAGCAGGGGTGAGGGAAGTTAACAGAGTAGTAAAATATAAACATAAAAAATGATACTCTGTTAATAAAATAATAAATACTTTGTTACAATGTTTACCATTCTTCATTTATTATATACGTGTAGACACTAGGATAATAGGATGGCGATCCTGTCTACCAGTAGAGTATGTGCATATTTTCACATGCTATATGGAAATAGGGTTGGGTTTTCTCAAGTGGAGTTAGTAGAAGTCATAGGTGTTTGGGACAGTTTCATAATCACTATTCATCCAAACTTATTGCATTTTTTAATATCTTTAACATTTCTTTCGAAAAAATCTAACAAAATAAATTTTACCCATTTACTATTTTTACTACATTTCTTATATAATTTTCACCATTTTTTTCGAAAATATATAAGGAAATAATTTCAAATTTTCATTTTATACTATTTTTTCTAGGGTTTTTGTGTATAAAAAAAAATACTTTTATGAGTCTATATAAATAATTTTGTATATTTTATTATTATTTTAAAACTATATATTTATATATAAAAGTTAAGAACTAAATTCTCACTCTCTTTAGAAAAAAATATATCCTAATTATCAATGATAATTTATAAAATTTATAAATAATGAATAAAAAATTCACACTTAAGCCAAAAATAATGTTGATCATAATTTTTTAACTGGTAAAGAATATTGCTTAATATAAATATTATTTTTTTTAAGAATTAATTTATATATTATATTTGTTACCCTCTAGATAACGATTAAAATAATTATGGCCTCAAAATATTTACTGTATGTTGTTTCTAACAGAATAGAATGTACGCACAAAAATCCGAATTATATAAAAATGTATTTTATAATTGAATATTTCAATTGAGTGTGTATATTATTTTACATAGGTATATATAATACTTATAGTAGTTTGCTATTGTAACTTTAATTATGTCGTTTACATTTATATATAGAATATCAAAGCATAATTATAATAATTTTTGTATATTTTTCATAGATTAATGTGTAGGAGTTAAACATTTTTATTGTGTTATTTTGAATATATAGCTCATAAACACATACTATATTTGAATAAAAATATAGCAAATATCATATTTTTCCTTCTGCTAACAGATCATTAGTCTTTACTAACAATCATTTTCCAACTGTCACTAAACTAAAGCTGGAGGGTGTATATTATTTTTGTATATAGAAAGAAAAGTATACCTATATTTCTTTGTATTTTATGCTCTGTATATGGCTTAATAAAATATATATATATAAGTTGCGTTTTAAAATATTTTACAAGTTTTTTACAGTTACACACCTTAGTGTTATTATTCATCAAAACATTATTACATCCTCACCTCTAATCGTAGAGTGTCGGGTCACGGTCACTGAAGATTTCTCCTTGAGAGCTGTGTGGTCTTTATGTTTAGCTCAGTTGGATCTTCATTTAATCTTCCATTAGCTATCAGGAGATATCTTCTCATGTCTAGCCAAGGATATCATTGTAGATAAGGTTCACGAAGTAAGTTGTAGTTCCAGGCATCTGGCTTGTGCAATCAGTTTGTTAAGTGCCTCACTCCAATAGGCACTGTATCCTCTCAAGTTCTGTATGTAGAACTTCACGTCCCAAACCATTCCATTATGGCCCTTGAACAAATATCCACACATGTTAAAATTAAAAATAAAGAAGGCATATCCTGTGACCAGGAACACATGTGCTTTTGAGATGGCAGAAAGCCATCTAGTGGAATAGAAATAAACTAAGCATTGATTTAGCCTGTTCCCTGATATTTGGCCAACCCATTTTATTGATAAATCAAGAAAAAAAAAGCACATGGGCTCCTGATCAGGATATGCCTTCTTTATTTTTAATATTAACACCTGACCGTTTTAATTTTTATTTTATTTTCAATTATTTTTCACGTGTTAAGATTATTATCTTATCATTTTCCCACAGGACAGTATTTATTGCTCTCGAATCTTTTGTCAATGCCGAGTGATCGTTAGTGTAAGTGTTAGAATCGTATGATCCACATGAGAGTCAATCTTCTTTCAATCCGCTGACTCCGTGGGAAAAGAGATATCCTCATGAGAATTATTCCATCTTCAACTCGCTTGTCTTTATGTTGTATCTTGTCATGCATACAGCATCGTTCAAATCCGCTACTACAAGCTCATCACCTACATGCACAACTTATATCAGCATTTACTGGTGTATGTATTGCCTTTGATGTTATGATTGGCCGTTTTTCAATTTCCACTATTGACAACTAGCTTCGAGAAACTATATAATATTTACGTGTACGTCTATATAGTCTAGTGTTTGTGAGTTCTATTATTTTTTGTTGAACACCTAGAGGTTCGATGTCATTCTTATGTTATGTCATACTCGCTCACACACGCTATTCCATCTGTCGCAAAAACACCTTTTGGCCTACATGAATATGTAATATTTGTCATTGTAGTGGATAAATCGATTTTTTTTCTGATGCTATTAACACTCCAGAATTATACTCTTGAAATGGCCAAATCGATGCATCTAGTAGAGTCCCTTCGGGCTTATGGTTCACAGCGTTCTAGAGGTTTCCATACAATGAAGGGTTTTTACCATACTCAATTTCGAGATAATGATTTCTCTTAGATAGTAATTTTTCTCTTGAATATATCAAAGTGGCGTACGTCCAGTATTCAGCTGTCATCTTCAATTGGGTGGGATAGTTCAAATTCTTCTGAGAGAAATCCAAACCAATGTCTGATAACATTCATTATGATCTGGCATATTCATGTTAGTATCGTCCATTTAAACGTTGGTAAGATGGCATCCCTCTGACGATATTGGCTGAATTATTGCGTAACAACAAGCACCAGCATAATCTGATCTGAATAACTCAATTTATTGATTCCATGAGGCCGATTTGATTAGGAAATCTTCCGAGATTTATCAACATAAAATAAGTCAACGAATATTTGTTTGAATCTACAACAATGAATGGAAATGAAAATTCGTCCATGATTAGCAGCGACGAGACAAATCAGACTGTGGAAAAGTTCAAAAGGAGCGGATCGTGTTGAGGCCGCAGAAAAGGAGGGAAACTCAGAGACTTTCATCCTGAAAACCTGGAAAAAGAGGAAAAATCTTACACTAAAATCCAGCGAGCCAAGATCGCGAAGTCGGACGCCAGCAGCCAAAGTATGCTGGACAAACAGGAAGGACCACAAGAAATTTCGTGGCCTTCGTCAAGAGAGCAGTGGGACGTTGAACAAGGCCAGATCGACGACAGCCTCATTCGACCAGTGCTGCCATGTAGAAAGGTGGGCAGACTTCCAACCCGCGCATTACATGAAGGCCTTGGAAGAGATGCTGGGAAAGATATTTGTCTATCAGCTTATGAAATTGTCCGGCCATGTTCTGGTCAGGCTGGTCAGCATTGAAAAAGCGAAGCACCTGGTAGAAGAAAGGCTCACCATCAACAATACCTTTTTCAAGTAACTCCCCTACAAATTATAATCGGGAACCAGCCTATCGCGTTGAAGGAAGAGGATATCATCTCAACCCTGCGAACATATTGCCACGTTGTTTCACCAGCCTATGAGATTGTGCCCTATGACGGCTACATCTGGATCATCGGAAACAGGGAGGCCTTCGTGTAGTATATGTCACCGCCAGGGACATCAGAGAGTCACCTGCCCCCTGGGAACCCATAGGAGTCATCCAGCCCATCTTCAGCCACCCTGAGGGGACCAGTGTTGCCGCCTCCATCCTTCCAGCCCATGTCCTCTTACAGTTACGCAGCGTCTACATCGGCAGTGGAACGTTCTGAAACCATCCAGGAAATCCCTGTGACAACATCAAGTTTTTCTTAATCTTCGTCAGCGGTATACTGTTCAGTCTCTCTCGAAGAGGCTTCGGCTCATTTTATTCCAGCGCCGAGAATCATCCAGTTTCCATTACAACCGGCGTCCTCTTCGAGCAATTATCAGCCAACAATGGATCCTGCTAAAGATATCCAAGACAAAACAAAAACATTCATTATCTTCTAACTCCCTGGCACAAACAATGCAGCCTCATCAAACCTCGCAGTAGAAGGATTTCGAGCATAAGGTAGAAAGGCTTATTGACAAATTGAACGCTGGCTCTTCAGGCCCCATATTTGAGGAGGTTTATAAGGATGACTTATTTTACGCGGTTTTATACCGCCCTGAGAGAAAAAACTCCTCGCGCAACTCTATGGCTAGACACAAGACCGTTCTGTGCGAATTTATCAACATTGCAATTTAGCATGTTGAGTACCAAAAAAAAAAAGCTGCGCTATAAGTAAGGGCCTGTCCAAACGAAAGCGACTTGTAACCCTTGATAAGGTCCTAACACGTCCCTTCAGAGAAGGCTTCGTCTGATGTAAATATTTTAAATTTTATTCAAAATCGATTCTTTGCTGTTGACTAGAAATTAATACATTATAGTATCACGCTCTCTATCGTTCTTTTTAAAATGGTGACATGTCTAACAAAATGAAGAAAGTAATCTTAATAATAATGTATACTTCCTCGCCTTTTTATCCTTTCATCACTCTTTGCGAAATCTACACGCCTATGCCCCCAATGCGCAAAATCTATATCTTGGGTAGTAGGCAATCTGCGTTCCAGGAACCTGGGTTATAAATATCTCTCTGTATAATTCATAGGAAATTTTATATGTATTAATATTGGGCGCACACTACAACAACCTATAATTTTTTAATTTTCGACGTTTCGATGACTCGCTGTCACTCTCCTCAGGAGAAAATGATTATTTAATATTTTTATATATAGGGGGGGGGGGGGGGGTTTAACTTTTAATTAGACGATTTTATATTATCCCTGGGGGGTCGGTGGAAGGCTGGTTAAACCGTTTGGTTTTCGACCACTAGGACCCGGGTTCGATCCCCGCATTGGACACTTTTTTCTGTTTAAAAAAAAAATGCTCCAATGGCCCCCGATTCTTGCAAAAGTCCAACCCCACCAGCGAGTGCAAGTAACCAAACGGGGCTCTGGCATTTGTAAGTGCAAAGTCGAACTGCTTTTCACATGTGTATACATGTGGTGCGCTTACAGTAAAAGCAGTCGCTAACTACCCACCATGATTATCATGGCCAGTACCACGTGTACTAGGGATAAGCAAAAAAATATATATATATTATCGCTATATATAGTCACGACCGTCTTTCCTCATCGGCCTCTGTCACGGATGCGCGCGCACAGGGAGGTCACGTGCTCGCCGGCAGCCAATAAAAATAAAAAAAAACTCCCTCGAGCCAGATTTGAACCAGCGACCTAAGGATCACCGTTGTAACATCTACACTTCTCCGCTCTGCCAACTGAGCTATCGAGGGATACAAACTGTATGAATAAGTTTACCTTATAAAGTCAACTAATCCTATTTCTACACAAAATGTACTCATACATATATTATACTAGACGAATGGCCCGGGCAACGCCCGGGTTTTACCCGAGTGCGTATATATTTTAAAAATGTTTTAATTAAAATACTATTCGTTACAATTATAAATTGGCGCCGTGGATGTCTCTCTTGTGAAACGTCCCGCCCCAAACTGTGTGTGTCTTGAAAATATAAAAATAAAAATGTGAACGGAAAAATATGTCCAGGGTAGCCTAGTGGTCATGGCATCTGCCCGGTAAGCGGAAGGTCGTGGGTTCGATTCCCATCCCTTGACATTTTTTTATTTTATCCATTCTGACCAAAATCTATCCGTGAACTTCACACAGTGAATTTCACACAGAGAGAATAAGGCAATTATATAAGTAGATAATCCAAATTGTGCCTTATCGCACACTATTTTTTTATTTGGCCTTATTACCTTGTGTTTATAATCTATGACGTAATGCCGGCGGCGCGCGCCCGTTGGCTGCCGGCGAGCACGTGACCTCCCTGTGCGCGCGCATTCGTGACAGAACCGGCCGGCCGGCCCATGACGGTCGTGACTATATATGTTGATAATAATAATATAATAATAATATTAATAATAATAAATAATTAATTATTAATTATTATTATTATTGAATAACGAGTGATAATCTTCTCGGTATGGTTTATGCGATAAAACAGAATAAGAGAAGAAAAGTTTCTTTATTAGACAAATTATAACGGTGCGAGCTTTCGGGTAAAAACCCCTTCTACAGGCGTGGTAGACGTGACACTATAACATAGGTAATATGGCTAGAAAGAGAATATATACACATGATTATCTACATATTAGCGGAATATGCTATGCAAATGGGGATTTTTTATTTGTTATGACTATTGTAATTAAAGAGATAGTAGGCAAATAGGGCATTTGTATATTTGGAGTTTTGAGTCTATAGAGGAATATGTTAACGTAAATTACTGGATATGTGATATTTCAAAGAATTTTAGGAAATGATGCTATTACTGTAAGGCCAGGAGAGCACGATAGGCATCAGGAAGATCTATTTTGCGGTTGATGCTATTATGTCTGTGAGATTCTATGGATTCGAGAACTAATCGCTGGTGCTGGTTATGAATGCGTCTGTAATGTATGGTGGGGTGGTTGGTGTTGAATGTATGGCCGGTATTGAGTGTATGCTGGTAAAGGAGGGACCTGGTGTCTTGGTTGGAGATGTTTCTAGAATGCTCAGACATTCTGATGGCGACGGATCTGCCTGTCTCGCCAACGTATGTGGCAGAGCATTGCTCACACGAGACAGAGTAGACCGCGCCAACAGAATGGAGGGGATCAGGGGGGGGCATGCGATTTAGTATATGGGTGACGGAGGGATGTGAGCAGGTTGGGGGAGTTTTTATATAAGGTGCGGATACCGTATGCTTTAAGGCTTCTGGCTATGTCGGCTGAGGAGGGGGAGTAGGGAAGGAAACATAATGATCTGTAAATTTTAGGGTGGTTGGGAGGGCCAGGTGTATATGAATGTCTGTTGATGAATTTAAGCGGAAACGATGCTATGGAGAGGTGCGATATGATGAGATTTTTCTCTATTTCTTTAAATATATCGAGCGAACAGTGGGTATAGATTCTTTTGGTGAGAGTTTTTACTATGTTGATTTTGTGGGAAATGGGGCAGTGTGAATTGAAATGGGTATAACTGGGGGGACACTGTTTTTTGTAGTAGACTGTGGTGTGGAATGAGGATGCGGTACGTATTATTAGGATGTCTAGGAATGGGATGACCTGGTTTGATTCTATTTCCAAAGTGAAGGAAATGTTGGGGTTAAAACTATTGAGGGCTGCAAGTATGGTGCTCTCCTGGCCGTGTCTGCATAAGCAAAAGACGTCATCAATATAACGGCGCCATATTTGTATGTCTATGGGGAGGGTACGGGTGATCCAGTTGTCTATTTCGGACATAGCGACTTCTGCGACAATAGAGGAAAGAGGGCTACCCATTGGTGAGCCCTTAATTTGTCTGTAATGATTTTCTTGGAATGTGAAACAGTTCATGCTCAAGCAGAGCTTGGTAAGTTGTACTATGGATGAAGCTGTATGGGAATTAACACTCTGTGAGTCAAGGAAGCGCTCCAGACTATCTATGATGAGATTGTGGGGAAGACTGAGGTAGAGGGAGGTTACATCGAAGGAACACATTGTAAAATGTGGGGCGGGTTTTAAGGCAGTTAACTCATTGATAAAGTGGGGGGTGCTTCGTATGGAGTATATATTCCTGTGGTTTTGTAACAGAGGGGAAAGGTAGTTAGAGAGGAATTTGGCCAATGGATAAGCGGGTGAATGATGGTAGGCGATAATCGGACGGAGTGGTACGTCAGGTTTATGGATTTTTGGCAGGCCGTAGATGTATGCGCTATTGGAAAGGTTGGAAATAAATATATTGTAATCGTGAACCAAGAGGATTACCGAGCCAAGATGCACGATCTACTCGGAGATGATACCACCTTCTCCCCCATCTCAGACAAGGTTAGCCTCTCCCTAGTTAAAGTGTTCAGAACCTCCCTACTACAGTTGAAAAAATCTAAACATATTACCCCCGACGATTACAAGATATTTATTTCCAACCTTTCCAATAGCGCATACATCTACGGCCTGCCAAAAATCCATAAACCTGACGTACCACTCCGTCCGATTATCGCCTACCATCATTCACCCGCTTATCCATTGGCCAAATTCCTCTCTAACTACCTTTCCCCTCTGTTACAAAACCACAGGAATATATACTCCATACGAAGCACCCCCCCACTTTATCAATGAGTTAACTGCCTTAAAACCCGCCCCACATTTTACAATGTGTTCCTTCGATGTAACCTCCCTCTACCTCAGTCTTCCCCACAATCTCATCATAGATAGTCTGGAGCGCTTCCTTGACTCACAGAGTGTTAATTCCCATACAGCTTCATCCATAATACAACTTACCAAGCTCTGCTTGAGCATGAACTGTTTCACATTCCAAGAAAATCATTACAGACAAATTAAGGGCTCACCAATGGGTAGCCCTCTTTCCTCTATTGTCGCAGAAGTCGCTATGTCCGAAATAGACAACTGGATCACCCGTACCCTCCCCATAGACATACAAATATGGCGCCGTTATATTGATGACGTCTTTTGCTTATGCAGACACGGCCAGGAGAGCACCATACTTGCAGCCCTCAATAGTTTTAACCCCAACATTTCCTTCACTTTGGAAATAGAATCAAACCAGGTCATCCCATTCCTAGACATCCTAATAATACGTACCGCATCCTCATTCCACACCACAGTCTACTACAAAAAACAGTGTCCCCCCAGTTATACCCATTTCAATTCACACTGCCCCATTTCCCACAAAATCAACATAGTAAAAACTCTCACCAAAAGAATCTATACCCACTGTTCGCTCGATATATTTAAAGAAATAGAGAAAAATCTCATCATATCGCACCTCTCCATAGCATCGTTTCCGCTTAAATTCATCAACAGACATTCATATACACCTGGCCCTCCCAACCACCCTAAAATTTACAGATCATTATGTTTCCTTCCCTACTCCCCCTCCTCAGCCGACATAGCCAGAAGCCTTAAAGCATACGGTATCCGCACCTTATATAAAAACTCCCCAAACCTGCTCACATCCCTCCGTCACCCATATACTAAATCGCATGCCCCCCCCTGATCCCCTCCATTCTGTTGGCGCGGTCTACTCTGTCTCGTGTGAGCAATGCTCTGCCACATACGTTGGCGAGACAGGCAGATCCGTCGCCATCAGAATGTCTGAGCATTCTAGAAACATCTCCAACCAAGACACCAGGTCCCTCCTTTACCAGCATACACTCAATACCGGCCATACATTCAACACCAACCACCCCACCATACATTACAGACGCATTCATAACCAGCACCAGCGATTAGTTCTCGAATCCATAGAATCTCACAGACATAATAGCATCAACCGCAAAATAGATCTTCCTGATGCCTATCGTGCTCTCCTGGCCTTACAGTAATAGCATCATTTCCTAAAATTCTTTGAAATATCACATATCCAGTAATTTACGTTAACATATTTCTCTATAGACTCAAAACTCCAAATATACAAATGCCCTATTTGCCTACTATCTCTTTAATTACAATAGTCATAACAAATAAAAAATCCCCATTTGCATAGCATATTCCGCTAATATGTAGATAATCATGTGTATATATTCTCTTTCTAGCCATATTACCTATGTTATAGTGTCACGTCTACCACGCCTGTAGAAGGGGTTTTTACCCGAAAGCTCGCACCGTTATAATTTGTCTAATAAAGAAACTTTTCTTCTCTTATTCTGTTTTATCGCATAAATTATTATTATTATCATTAGATAATGATAATGATCATAATGATGATGCGCGCGCATCCGTGACAGAACCGGCAGGCCGGCCGGCCCATGACGGTCGTGACTATATATAGGGACTAGACGAATGGCCCGGGCAACGCCCGGGTTTTACCCGAGTGCGTATATATTTCAAAAATGTTTTAATTAAAATACTATTCATTACAATTATAAATTGGCGCCGTTGGTGTCTCTCTTGTGAAACGTCCCGCCCCAAACTGTGTGTGTCTTGAAAATATAAAAATAAAAATGTGAACGGAAAAATATGTCCAGGGTAGCCTAAAGGTCATGGCATCTGCCCGGTAAGCGGAAGGTCGTGGGTTCGATTCCCATCCCTTGACACTTTTTTTATTTTATCCATTCTGACCAAAATCTATCCGTGAACTTCACACAGTGAACTTCACACAGAGAGAATAAGGCAATTATATAAGAAGATAATCCAAATTGTGCCTTATCACACACTATTTTTTTATTTGGCCTTATTACCTTGTGTTTATAATCTATGACTAATGCCGGCGGCGCGCGCCCGTTGGCTGCCGGCGAGCACGTGACCTCCCTGTGCGCGCGCATCCGTGACAGAACCGGCCGGCCCTTGACGGTCGTGACTATATATATAATGGATGGATAATAATAATAATATAATAATAATTATTATTATTATTAAAACAATAATAAACATTAAGAGGAGCCTCTTGTGTAAATTTCTTTAATACCGCAAGCTTTCGAACAGAACGTTCTTCAACGGGCGTGGATAGTAAAAACGTACTAACATGCTATTAGAGGAGAAAAACTAATATATACACCAATAAATTTTAATATTGAAGAGATAATAGAGTAAAAAGAGAATACAACATAAATATTTAAAAGAAATTTGCATACTACAAACGTGACGACTAAAAAATAAGCAATAAACTTGAATGAGACTAAAAACTAAGGTAAAAATTATTATTAAAACGGCGACATCCCTACACCAATAGAACATAGAATAAAACAGTATATGGAAGTTAAAATCAACAAGACCAAGGCAGGGGAAAGGGGGAGGGTCCCACCCAGTGCTACCACTATCTTTGAGATATAAGAGGGGGGGGGGGTGAAAGACAAGCTATTTATAGAGTATCTGGTAAATGTCTGGGAGGTCTATTCTACGGTTACAACTATTGTTTTGTGTGGAAATAATAGATTCTAGGCAGAGTCGGTGATGTTTGTTCTGTATGTGCCGGTATTTAACTTGAGGATGGTCGAGATCAAAACTGTGGCCTGTTTGTGCTATATGTGTGAAAATTAAGGATTTAGGATCTTTATTGCGGATGTTGCGTCTGTGCTCTGAAATACGGATGCCAGTAGTTCTGCCTGTTTCCCCAACATAAGAAGTTGGGCAATTCAGGCACTGTACGGAATAAACTGCGCCGGTAGAGTTTATGGGTAGGGTGGGTTTATCAGATTTGGTGATGTGATGTCTAAGGATGGTGGCTAAGTTGGGGGGACTATTGTAGAGAACTTTTATGCCGTATGGGCGTAGGACTCTGGAAATGGATACTGCGGCAGGGGAGAACGGGAGCCAACATGTGGCCCTATGAATTGTAGTGGTTCTGTGGACACATGGATCAAAAGTATGTTTTTCTATAAAATCTATAGGATAACCAGCGGTTGTTAATAAGGAATGGATTCTAGATCTTTCTATTGTTTTAAAAATGGGTAAGGAACAATGGGTAAAAATTCTTTTAGTTAAGGTCCTGACTGTATTAATTTTAAAGGAGATGGGACTATTGGAGGAGAAATGCGTATATTGGGGAGGGATGTGCTTCTTATGGAAAACAGAGGTGTGAAAAGACTGAGGGGTGCGAATAATAAGGATGTCTAGGAAAGGTAAAACAAAGTCTATTTCTGTTTCATATGTAAACTTAATGTGGGGGTTGAAATTGTGCAAGGTACTGTATGTGAGTTGAAGGCTGTCTGTTTTAATAATGCAAAAGATATCGTCTACATATCTCCTCCAATAGTATATATCGGAAGGGAGGGCTTGATTGATCCATGTGTCCAAAGAACCCATGACTATTTCAGAGATGATTGACGATAGGGGACTACCCATAGGGGTTCCTCTGGTCTGTTTATAAAACTGCTTGTTGAAGGTGAAAGTGCAAATCGAGAGGCAGAGAGAAGCCAGTTGCAGGATATGGGAAGCCGTTTGTGTGTCAATGTTATTGGTAATAAGGAACGATTGCAATTTGTCAGCAATGAGAGAGTGTGGCAGTGAGAGGTATAAGGACGTGACATCAAAAGACACCATACTGTGTAGGGGTGGTGGTTGTAAATTATGGAGGCCTTCTATGAAACTGGGGGGATGCGTGATGCTATATGTGTTAGGATGGTCTTTCATGAGAGGGGACAAAAAACTTACCAAAAACTTGGCTACAGAGTAGGCTGGAGAAAGATGATAAGCTATTATGGGCCTGAGTGGGACCCCCGGCTTGTGTACCTTAGGCAATCCATAAATATAAGCTTCCCTATCCAGGCAAGATGTAAACTGAGCAAATTGATCAGGTGTGATGATGCTGGATTTCTTCATTTCGCAGAGCGCCTTTCTGAACGATTTGGTCAGCGCAAGATTTTCCTGGGGTGAAATGGAAGAAAAGGTTGTGTTGTCCTGGAGAATGTCCGTCATCTTAGAAAGATAATCTGAGCGGTCAAGTACGACAGTGTGGCTTCCTTTGTCCGCTTTAATGAAAATGAGAGACTTGTAACTTTGCAACTTCTTAATGATCTGGCGATGTCTATTGCTGGAAGGTGGTATCTGTGAAGGTCTGCTGAGAATTTGAACTACGGCGTTTCGTACTTTAAGAGTTTCCAGATGATTAAGTGAGCTTGTGACGCCTTCGATTCCGGCAATTATTCTAGGGATGTCCGGTTTAGCTGGGGGGATGAATTGAAGACCTAACGCTAAGATCCTCTCCTCTCTATCAGACAGCTTGGTTGAAGACAGATTTAGGACGTTGGGAGGAGCAGATTCCGTGGACTCGGCGACATCAGGAAAATTAAACTTTCTTTTCCAATATGCCAATTTTGATAGATGCCTATTCTTAAGCGCAATTTCTTGTTGATGAACCTTAAAGGTGATGGATCTTACTAGGCTAGCGATGTCGTCCGCAGACATTAACTGGTGGAGAAGAAAGATGAGGCCTTTAATAGATCTGGAGAGGAATCTAATATTGGAATGAGAACCTTGTATTCTGGCCTCGAGTAAGTCCAAATGAAACTTCCTGGTGAGCTTTGAGGAGAAAGGATTCTTGACAGGATCTTTTATTCTAAGGGACGGAGGGATGAAACGTTTTTCAACGGGCGTGGATAGTAAAAACGTACTAACATGCTATTAGAGGAGAAAAACTAATATATACACCAATAAATTTACATATTGAAGAGATAATAGAGTAAAAAGAGAATACAACATAAATATTTAAAAGAAATTTGCATACTACAAACGTGACGACTAAAAAATAAGCAATAAACTTGAATGAGACTAAAAACTAAGGTAAAAATTATTATTAAAACGGCGACATCCCTACACCAATAGAACATAGAATAAAACAGTATATGGAAGTTAAAATCAACAAGACCAAGGCAGGGGAAAGGGGGAGGGTCCCACCCAGTGCTACCACTATCTTTGAGATATAAGAGGGGGGGGGGTGAAAGACAAGCTATTTATAGAGTATCTGGTAAATGTCTGGGAGGTCTATTCTACGGTTACAACTATTGTTTTGTGTGGAAATAATAGATTCTAGGCAGAGTCGGTGATGTTTGTTCTGTATGTGCCGGTATTTAACTTGAGGATGGTCGAGATCAAAACTGTGGCCTGTTTGTCCTATATGTGTGAAAATTAAGGATTTAGGATCTTTATTGCGGATGTTGCGTCTGTGCTCTGAAATTCATTTTCTCTGAAATAGTCATGGGTTCTTTGGACACATGGATCAATCAAGCCCTCCCTTCCGATATATACTATTGGAGGAGATATGTAGACGATATCTTTTGCATTATTAAAACAGACAGCCTTCAACTCACATACAGTACCTTGCACAATTTCAACCCCCACATTAAGTTTACATATGAAACAGAAATAGACTTTGTTTTACCTTTCCTAGACATCCTTATTATTCGCACCCCTCAGTCTTTTCACACCTCTGTTTTCCATAAGAAGCACATCCCTCCCCAATATACGCATTTCTCCTCCAATAGTCCCATCTCCTTTAAAATTAATACAGTCAGGACCTTAACTAAAAGAATTTTTACCCATTGTTCCTTACCCATTTTTAAAACAATAGAAAGATCTAGAATCCATTCCTTATTAACAACCGCTGGTTATCCCATAGATTTTATAGAAAAACATACTTTTGATCCATGTGTCCACAGAACCATTACAATTCATAGGGCCACATGTTGGCTCCCGTTCTCCCCTGCCGCAGTATCCATTTCCAGAGTCCTACGCCCATACGGCATAAAAGTTCTCTACAATAGTCCCCCCAACTTAGCCACCATCCTTAGACATCACATCACCAAATCTGATAAACCCACCCTACCCATAAACTCTACCGGCGCAGTTTATTCCCTACAGTGCCTGAATTGCCCAACTTCTTATGTTGGGGAAACAGGCAGAACTACTGGCATCCGTATTTCAGAGCACAGACGCAACATCCGCAATAAAGATCCTAAATCCTTAATTTTCACACATATAGCACAAACAGGCCACAGTTTTGATCTCGACCATCCTCAAGTTAAATACCGGCACATACAGAACAAACATCACCGACTCTGCCTAGAATCTATTATTTCCACACAAAACAATAGTTGTAACCGTAGAATAGACCTCCCAGACATTTACCAGATACTCTATAAATAGCTTGTCTTTCACCCCCCCCCTCTTATATCTCAAAGATAGTGGTAGCACTGGGTGGGACCCTCCCCCTTTCCCCTGCCTTGGTATTGTTGATTTTAACTTCCATATACTGTTTTATTCTATGTTCTATTGGTGTAGGGATGTCGCCGTTTTAATAATAATTTTTACCTTAGTTTTTAGTCTCATTCAAGTTTATTGCTTATTTTTTAGTCGTCACGTTTGAGGTATGCAAATTTCTTTCAAATATTTATGTTGTATTCTCTTTTTACTCTATTATCTCTTCAATATGTAAATTTATTGGTGTATATATTAGTTTTTCTCCTCTAATAGCATGTTAGTACGTTTTTACTATCCACGCCCGTTGAAGAACGTTCTGTTCGAAAGCTTGCGGTATTAAAGAAATTTACACAAGAGGCTCCTCTTAATGTTTATTATTGTATTAATGATCGTGATTTTAAGAGTTTAATTTCTACAATAATAATAATAATAATTATTATTATTATCATTAGATAATGATAATGATCATAATGATGATGCGCGCGCATCCGTGACAGAACCGGCCGGCCCGCCCATGACGGTCGTGACTATATATGTTGAATGATGGATAGATAATAATAATAATAATAATAATAATTATTATTATTATTATTATTATTATTATCATTAGATAATGATAATGATCATAATGATGATGCGCGGTCATCCGTGACAGAACCGGCCGGCCGGCCGGCCAGCCCGCCCATGACGGTCGTGACTATATATAGGGATTATATTATATTATTATTATTAATATATACAGTTATCAGCGTCATGCGTTCTTAATTCTGTCACCGTTTGCTTTTGGTTCAGTGGTAGAATGCTCGCCTGCCACGCGGGCGCCCCCGGGTTCGATTCCCGGCCGATGCATTTTTTTTTTACAATTTTTAAAACTCATTTATATATTATACAAGAATGACATACACGGCGCCAATTTATAATTGTAACGAATAGTATTTGAATAAAAGCATTTAATCGGGTAAACCCCAGGCGTTGCCCGGGTCATTCGGCTAGTATATATATAGTCACGACCGTCTTTCCTCATCGGCCTCTGTCACGGATGCGCGCGCACAGGGAGGTCACATGCTCGCCGGCTCCCTCGAGCTGGATTTGAACCAGCGACCTAAGGATCCCGTTGTAACATCTACAGTCGGGTAAAACACGGGCGTTGCCCGGGTCATTTTGCCATCACACACACTTTTTTCCTGTAGTTTATGTGAAATTGCAATCGGAGGAATTATCGGGCGAAGCCGGGTCATACGTCTAGTATCCCTATATATAGTCACGACCGTCATCGCTATATTGGCTATTGGGATAGTGATTTAGAAGCACAGAAAATTATGATAACATTATTTAATTAAGAGCTATAAGAAATATTGACAAAATCTATTGTTAATATCGTTATATTGGCAAGTTGGATAATGATTTAGAAGCTGATTTATCGCCTTTCTATCAACATATATAGTCACGACCGTCATGGGTTCTGTCACGGATGCGCGCGCATCATCATTATGATCATTATCATTATCTAATGATAATAATAATAATAATAATTATTATTATTATATTATTATTATTATTAACATATATAGTCACGACCGTCATGGGCCGGTTATGTCACGGATGCGCGCGCACAGGGAGGTCACGTGCTCGCCGGCAGCCAACGGGCGCACGCCGTCGGCATTACGTCATCCCTATATATAGTCACGACCGTCATGGGCCGGCTGGCCGGCCGGCCGGTTCTGTCACGGATGCGCGCGCATCATCATTATGATCATTATCATTATCATTATCATTATCATTTTTTGCCCGAAAGCTCGCTCTTATGCACCAATAAATGATACTCGTCTTCCTTCGCCTTGTTATTATCGTATAAATAATTATTATTATTATTATATTATTATTATTATTAACATATATAGTCACGACCGTCATGGGCCGGTTATGTCACGGATGCGCGCTCACAGGGAGGTCACGTGCTCGCAGGCAGCCAACGGGCGCGCGCCCCCGGCATTACGTCATAGATTATAAACACAAGGTAATAAGGCAAAATAAAAAAATAGTGTGTGATAAGGCACAATTTGGATTATCTACTTATATAATTGCCTTATTCTGTCTGTGTGAAGTTCACGGATAGATTTTGATCAGAATGGATAAAATAAAAAAAAATTCAAGGGATGGGAATCGAACCCACGACCTTCCGCTTACCGGGCAGTTGCCATGACCACTAGGCTACCCTGGACATATTTTTCCGTTCACATTTTTATTTTTATATTTTCAAGACACACACAGTTTGGGGCGGGACGTTTCACAAAAGAGAGATCCACGGCGCCAATTTATAATTGTAACGAATAATATTTTAATTAAAACATTTTTAAAATATATACGCACTCGGGTAAAACCCGGGCGTTGCCCGGGCCATTCGTCTAGTATATATATATTGTAAATGAATATATAAATATAATAATTATAAACCAACTTTCAACCAACAAATGATCTTAAAAAATAATTAATATTGGTTATTATTTCTAAATAAGTGTTATGTTCAGTGTGTGTAAAATAATTTTGCAAAAAAAAATATTTATATATTTGAAAATAGGGATATACTAAAATACACTTAAAAAATGTAATATATATTGAAAAAGTTTTACTTAATGTTGAGATGCGATTTATTTATATGCCCTATCATCTCTCTCTCTCTCTGTATCTTCAAAAAAAAAAAAATCTCATTGAATTTAAAGACAATAATTTTCATATTATAATCAAAATAAAGCGCTTACCGTCCATGTGACCCTTAATGGTATTTACTTCCATTTTTAGTATAAACTTATTAAGTATTAAAATAAAAACACATGGACTCCCAGCCGAAAAAAGTACACGTCGATTATATAGAACAGTACAAAGAATACTTTCCAGGAAGAAGTGGAGAAATACCAGATTTTAAAATCTATCAAAAGATTTTGGGTCAAAACAAAAATTATACTGATACTTATAGATGTGAAAAGAGAGTACGTAAAAATTTGGAGAAGAGTAAGTATCTTTATATATATTTTGTGTGTGAAGGGGGAAAATAGTATAATTATTGGTAAAAAGAGCTTATCTCTCATTTAGTATTGCATTTATTAAATACATTAAATCCATTTTTATTTGTTCATCTTTGCCAAAGTGTGCAAATTTAGATAGTTGAATAAGATACAGTGGGAAAATCTAAACTTGAACACAACCTTTCTTTGAGGAAGTTTGATTCAGTTTTTAAAAAAGTTCAAGGTATTAGAACCAAATAAATAAATTGTATTTGACATTTTGCTAACAATGCTGATACCGAAACGTAACATACTATTTGGATATGGTCTTATTACTTTGTGTTTCTAATCTAAAAGTTTTAAAGTTTAAAATTTTTAAAGTTATTTATATACAAAAAAAGAATATATTATATAAAAAAAAGAGATTTCTGTTGATTTTGATTATCTTGAGAATTATGCCATGGTAATGCAGTCGTGGTTAATATCTTGAAACTAAAATAATAAAGATTAGAAACAGCTTTAATCGAGCTAAAGAAATATATAAAAACATAATTTGATAAAAGTACTGCCTGGCTTAAGGCATAAGAATCAAAAAATGAAAAACATATTTACATAATGTACAAAAAGGTTTGAGCCGGCCATCGAGAAACAACAACAACGAGTTTTTATAGGGGAAGTCCTGACCTCTGGCAGTCGATTTAACAGAGTATTTAAAAAATCTATGAAATATAATTTTAAATAATATAATATTTCAATATAACATGTATATGTACCAAAAAGGCACCTCTCCCTTTAATAATACATTTTGATAAGGCACAATTTGATTATAGATTATAAACACAAGGTAATAAGACCAAAATATATATAAATAAATATGATAGGCTGGTCCAAAAACTAAAATAGAATTATCCGATTTCTCTTCATCACACCACTTAACAATATTGCATATAATAATATCAACCAATTGACTAATTTATGTAGCAATAATTTTCTTAAATAATAAAATATAAAACTTCATAAATAATCCTAAATATGCGAAAAATAGCTTATATATATATATATGTATAAATAAATATATGGCATATACTGGATATAAATTATTAATCAGCTAGTATTTCTAGGAGCAACACGCCTCTCTTTATCAAGGCTTTTCTTAGATTTAAACTAAATCACGCGGGCATGTGATCCACTCACGCTATACAAGACCAAAGCGAGAAACCATTTAAATAAAATATATATAACTGTACATACATGATTACTTAAAATTGTATCCATTATTCCTGTAGAAGGGCAGCTTGCGCCCGAAAGCTCGAATTGATTTTTCAAATAAAGAAACTTATCCTTTTTGAATCTATTCGTTATTATAAATAAATAGTGTGTGACATTTCTAGTAACAGTGTTGTTACCATTTTCAGATAAAAGTACTGAATGTTTCAGTACTTTCAGATTCAGTACTTTTGTCTGAAGATGGTAAAAACACTGCAACCGAAATGTCGCACACTATTTATTTATATGTATTTTGGTCTTATTACATTGTGTTTATAATCTATAATCCAAAAAGTGTGCCTTATCATAGATAATTCAGTTAATATGTAAAAATTTGATAATTTTATTGTAAACACAAAGTGGGAGAGTCCTCGACATTTGGCCCAATCTGAGACTAGATTTTGAAAAATATTTCTAATTTAAAATAGAAGGCCATTTAGACAAAAATATATAGTGACAATATAAATTAATCACAGATATTTAAAATATTAATAATTAAATCTTGTTTAAAAAAAAAAAACAATGAACCAATCATAACCTTTGTTTACATTACGCGTCACCGTGACGTCACGACCAATGAGAGGCTTAGTCTCAGATTGGGCCAAATGTCGCGGATTCACCCCACAAAGTAATAAGACCAAATCCAAATAAATAAATAATGTGTGACGTTTCAGTAACAGCTTTGTTGCCATATTCAACTGTTACTGAAACGTCACACACTATTTA
Organism: Cordylochernes scorpioides; assembly: GCA_030710605.1. Taxonomy (NCBI): domain Eukaryota; kingdom Metazoa; phylum Arthropoda; class Arachnida; order Pseudoscorpiones; family Chernetidae; genus Cordylochernes; species Cordylochernes scorpioides. The sequence goes on along the minus strand of CP092865.1, from coordinate 115,946,078 downwards.
TTTATTTGGATTTGATCTTATTACCTTGTGTTTATAATCTACTAGCCGAATGACCCGGGCAACGCCCGTGTTTTAATTTAGACACATGGACCTGTTGGATCATTAACGCCCGTGTTTTACCCGATTGAATGTTTTTATTCAAATACTATTTGTTACAATTATAAATTGGCGCCTTAAATAAATGCATATATTAGTTAATAACTATAGCCTATGTGCTTTATCTGTCTATGTACTGTTGGCTTCCGTAGGCGTCTCTTACTGGGAAAAAGAAAGAGAGGATTCCATTTAGTTATTAACCAATATATGCATTTATTTAAGGAGCGACCCGCTTCAACACAATAGTTACAAAAACCAAAAAGCGAGTGGGGGGGGGGGGGGGGGGGGGGGCAAAGTCAAAAACAAAGTGTCTCGCGCATTGGCGGCACCATCGTAGCGAACCAATAGGAGAGCGCCATTCCAAAAAAAAAAGCAAATGGTGACAGAGATGAAGAACGCATGACGCTCGTAACTGTATATATAATAATCCAAATTGTGCCTTATCAAAAATAATTTTATTGATTTAAATATCTATATATATAAAAATGAATGTTTGTATGTCTGTTTGTTGGTTTGTATGTCCGGTATACAAATTCGCAGTAGTTCACTAATTCAAACCAAAATTTCCATACATAGGTGAAAAATAACGGGGATGACGATAGGCTATTTTACAAAATACATAAATCAATTATTAAAACTATATATTCAAATTATTCTACTTAGCTCACGAACAGCGCCCTCTATCAAGTACTAAAAGGTTATAAATACGTTTAAAATCTAAATCTTCTCAATATTTTATTAATAATAGTTCACTTAATAACACATACGTTTAGAATACTTGATCTAAATCTAAATATTTATAGACGCTCGCTCGATTTGAAGATTTATATATTTTCATTTTTAGATATAACTGATCTAATTCGCCGTTTAAAATAACTGCTCAAATTCGAAATATTTGGTATGTTTTATTTGTGTTCACCCTATTTCTATTTATTTGATGTATTATAATTTCCATGTTTCAAAAACCTATTTCAAAAAGGTCGTTAGAAATATGTAAGGCCTGAAATAGCTTTACATACGCATATTTATAATGCAAAGCATAGCTTAATGGTTAGGTGTACGGCTTCGTATTTCCACAACCTTGGTTCGAAACTTAGCCTGGGTGTTTTTTTTTTTTTAATATATTATTGAAGCAAAGTTTTTTTTTACAGTACCTCAATTTCCATACATAAGTAAAAAAATACGGGGAAGACGATAGGCTATTTTAAAAAATATATAAATCAATTATTAAAACTATAAATTCAAATTATTCTACTTAGCTCACGAACAGCACCCTCTATCAAGTACTAAAAGGTTATAAATACGTTTAAAATCTAAATCTTCTCAATATTTTATTAATAATAGTTCGCTTAATAACACATACGTTTAGAATACTTGATCTAAATCTAAATATTTATAGACGCTAGCTCGATTTGAAGATTTTTATATTTTCATTTTTAGATATAACTGATCTAATTCGCCGTTTAAAATAACTGCTCTAATTCGAAATATTTGGTATGTTTTATTTGTGTTCACCCTATTTTTATTTATTTAAAGTATTATAATTTCCATGTTTCAAATATATATATAGTTAAAAACCCTTTTCAAAAAGGTCGTTTGAAAAATTAAATTGAAATATTTATAGACGCTCGCTCGATGAGCAATGCCCGAGGAATGATATAACCAAATATATATTCACTAGGGCAGATAAGCACTCGGGTAAATCCCGGGCGTACCCCGGGTCACCCTGCTAGTAGATTATATATATTTTTAAAATTATCCCTAATACACATAGTACAGTCCATGATAATCATGGTGGGTAGTTAGTGACTGCTTTTACTGTAACTGCACCACATATCTACACACGTTACAAGAAAATAAGACCTAATCCAAATAATTTATTAGTGTGTGACGTTTCGGCAACAGCATTGTCACCATCATCAGACAAAAGAATAATTTATTTATTCTTTTGTCTGATGATGGTAACAATGCTGATACCGAAACATCACACACTAATAAATGAATTATTCTTTTGTCTGATGAAGGTAACAATGCGGTTACCGAAACATCACACACTAATAAATTATTTGGATTAGGTCTTATTTTCTTGTATTATGATCTATACTCCAAATTGTGCTTTATCATGTTTACACATGTGAAAAGCAGTTCGACTTTTGCACTTACAAATATGCCAGAGCCCCATTTGGTTACTTGCACTCGCTGGTGGGGTTGGACTTTTGAAAGAATCGGGGGCCATTGGAGCATTTTTTTAAATTATAAAAAAGTGTTGAATGCGGGATTCGATCCCGGGTCGTAGTGGTCGAAACCAACAGTTTAGACCATCCTTCTACCGACCCTCTATCTCTCTATATATATATATATATAAAAGTCAGCGTATTTATGTTTGTCGGCTATACATGTCCACAATATGTAACTAATCTGACTGAAATTTTAACAGTATATAAAGTAGAATCTGGAAAAACTTATAGTGAAAATTTCAGGTCTCTATCCCGAATATTCTTCGTGTTATTTGCAAATTTGCCCTTTCGCTCTCAAGCAGCGCCTCTAGCGGTGAAGATGGGAGGTAATATCAGCTGACCTAATGTACATGTAAAACGTGTTTTAACAGGACATAGAGAAAAATGTGGAAGAGATATTTGTCACATTTTTAGCCAAGAAAAATTGAAATTGACAGGTTCTGGGCAAAAATAGTTTTTTTTTAGTCATAAAAATGAAGATTACAATATTGCTGCATCATATTTGATTAACAGATACAAAATTATATCGGGAAAAATTCCAAAAAGCAGAGACCACGGGTGAGGCCAGTTCATTTCTAATATGCAGGAACAAAATTCTAACAGAAAAACATTCATTCGAGCAGAAGACAGATCATCTCTCTATGAAAATATCGCTTCTCAGACAGAAAGTTTGGAGCGGGACGTTTCACAAGAGTGACATCCACAGCGCCAATTTATAATTGTAACGAATAGTATTTGAATAAAAACATTTAATCGGGTAAAACCCGGGCTGCCCGGGTCATTCTGCTAGTATAAATATAATAAAAGGATACAGTATAACCTCGTTAATTTGACACATGATAATTCGATACACAAGGTAATCCGACCATATTTTCATGTCCCGACCTCCAGCCTATCAAATAACAAACATTAATTCTACCTAACAATAATTCAACACTATATTTGACCTATTTTTAAAATTTAATTTTGACAACATTAAATAATTCTTGTTAAAATACAAATTTATTGCCGAAAATACCATACTTTAGCATGCGGGACATAGTTTCTTTTTATTTTTTTAATTATCCCTAATATATGTATGTAGTACAGGCCACATGATAATCATGGTGGGTAGAAGTTAGTGACTTCTTTTATTGTAAGTGTCTACACATGTCTACACACGGGAAAAGCACTTAAATGTCTGAAATTTGATACACTTGTTCACACCCGATGATAATGCAATTTGACAAAACTTCAGACTTCTAGGTGGTTGAAATAATTTCTATATTTTCTTTCAAATTTAACATGCTTACAGAGAGCACTTAGATGTCTGAAATTTGATACACTTGTTCACACCCGATGATAATGCAATTTGACAAAACTTCAGACTTCTAGGTGGTTGGATATGGACTAATTTCTATATTTTCTTTTAAGTTTAATATTCCTACAGAGAGCACTTAGATTTCTGAAATTTGATACACTTGTTCACACCCGATGATAATGCAATTTGACAAAACTTCAGACTTCTAGGTGGTTGGATATGGACTAATTTCTATATTTTCTTTCAAATTTAACATGCTTACAGAGAGCACTTAGATGTCTGAAATTTGATACACTTGTTCACACCCGATGATAATGCAAGTTGACAAAACTTCAGACTTCTAGGTTGGTTGAAATAATTTCTATATTTTCTTTCAAGTTTAACATGCTTACAGAGAGCACTTAGATGTCTGAATTTGATACACTTGTTCACACCCGATGATAATGCAATTTGACAAAACTTCAGACTTCTGGGTGGTTGGACTAATTTCTATATTTTCTTTCAAATTTAATATTCCTACAGAGAGCACTTAGATGTCTGAAATTTGATACACTTGTTCACACCCGATGATAATGCAATTTGACAAAACTCAGACTTCTGGGTGGTTGGATATGAACAAATTTCTATATTTTCTTTCAAATTTAACATGTTTACAGAAAGCACTTAAATGTCTGAAATTTGATACACTTGTTCATGCCCAATGATAATGCAAGTTGACAAAACTTCAGACTTCTGGGTGGTTGGATATGGACTAATTTCCATATTTTCTTTCAAATTTAATATGCTTACAGAAAGCATGTTAAATAGACTAAATGTATCAAACCCATTTGATCTAATTTCAACACAAGACAAATATATAAAATTTAACTCATTTTGCAGATTTATTTTGAATTTTGTTAAAAAAACCTACTAAATTCCATTGGAACGCTTTTATTTAGAAATTAACTCTGTTTAGTTTTAATTGTGAATAATTCTCTAATAACTTGCATATTTTCATTCTAAAATATTTCTTAAAACTTTCTTCAATCTGTAAATTGTTTTCCTTGAATACACACAATACTTCACAATTGATTTCATCTAATTAAATTTGCATACCAACCCTCTGTACATATTTCAATTGTGTTGATATTTTTTTCTCTTCTCATCTAACTAAATTGCATACTAATTCTTGTACATATTTCAAATCATCTTTCTTTATGATAAGGCACAATTTGGATTATAGATTATAAACACAAGGTAATAAGACCAAATCCAAATAAATAAATAGTGTGTGACGTTTCGGTAACAGCGTTGTTACCATCTTCAGACAAAAGTACTGAATGGTACTTCAGACAAAGGTACTTTCTATGTTTAGTTTAGCTTTAAAGTGCAAATGTCCCTAAGGGGGGCGTAGCACTCTAAATCAAAATAAAATAAAAATAAAGCACTTAGATGTCTGAAATTTGATACACTTGCTCACACTCGATGATAATGCAAGTTGACAAAACTTCAGACTTCTGGGTGTTCAGCAATGGACTAATTTTAAATTCTTATATATTTAATTTAAATTTATGGTAATAAATTTAAATATACTTCCAGACCACACAGAAGTAAAGAAATTTGTAAGCTCACTCTATACAGCTGACAATGCAAGTAGACATTTCACACTTCTGGATATGACCAGATGGTTGGTAAAGAACTATTTCTTTTATATTTCCTTTCAAATTTTCTTCTTCTTCTTTCTTATCTCAACTCAATCATATTAAGGTATCAAGGTTGTAAAGCTTGAGACTTTTGATGGTGTCTGCCGGGGAAGAGTAGAGCTCATCAATGGATGAGTCAATACAGTCAATAATGTGTTTTGGGGTTGTAGGTTGACACTTAGTACATAGTGGGAAAACCTTGTAACCATTCTGGAAAGTCATTGTCCGTAGATGACCAGACTTAAGTCTGGAAATCAAAGACTGTTGTTCTCTTGGGAGGACAGAACCGGTGCTTGTCCCTCCTGCACTGTACCAGTCGTGTGCAGCATTAGATTTCCATTCCTGCAGGCATTGGGTTTTGATGGTATGGAGGAGGTCTCTTTCGTCTAGTTGGGTGGTAGATTCTCTGGCCTTTCAAATTTTAATATACAGTAGAACCTTCCTTTAGCCGACACCCCGCTAGCGGACACTTCTCTACAAAGGACAGTTTTCATTTGCAAAATTACCATTTTTACTATTTAGCAACTCTCCGGTAAGAGGACACCTCACCCTAAAGGACACTTTGGCTCTACAATTAGGTGTCCTTTACAGGAAGGTTCTACTGTATTTAGCAACTCTCCGGTAAGAGGATATCTCTCCCTAAAGGACACTTTGGCTCTGCAATTAGGTGTTGTCCTTTACATGGAGATTCTACTGTATTTAGCACCTCTCCGGTAAGAGGACATCTCTCCCTAAAGGGCACTTTGGCTCTACAATTAGGTGTTGTCCTTTACATGGAGATTCTACTGTATTTAGCAACTCTCTGGTAAGAAGACATCTCTCCCTAAAGGACACTTTGGCTCTACAATTAGGTATTGTCCTTTACAGGGAGGTTCTACTGTATTTAGCCACTTTCTAGTAAGAGGACACCTATCCCTAAAGGACACTTTGGTTCTGCAATTAGGTGTCCTTTACATGGAGGTTCTACCGTATTTCCTAACCACCGGTTCATCTCAGAATGCCATCTTTAATTATGATAATTTTGTGGTTGTATTTTTTCTGAATTTGACATTTTGCCTCTACATGCCAGCTCTGACCAACCTATACCTGACTTGACTGGATCATTTTTTTTTTGCTTATCCCTAGTACACGTGGTACAGACCATGATAATCATGGTGGGTAGTTAGCGACTGCTTTTACTGTAAGTACACCACATGTCTACACATGTGAAAAGCAGTTCGACTTTGCACTTATGACTGGAGCATTGTTTGTCAACTAGACCAGAGAGTTGACCTATAAATGACCATTCTGTTGATGTGTTCAGATGCTCTAATCGGAGTCCTCCTTAAAGCCCTGGAAGAGAAAGGATGGTGAGGATTGATATGCTGCTCTATGTATGTTGCTGCACTGAACATACTCTCTCTCTTTAACTAGGAGTAAGACCCGGCCTCACTCTCAGATATAATTTTTACTGTTGAAGATCAAAAGCTTGTGGTTTTATAATAAACTAGCGGATGTACCCGGCTTCGCCCGGGTTTTACCCGAGTAAAGGTTTGTCTAACGAATCTCTTGATAAAGTGAACATTTTTTCCCGGTCCCTTGAAAAATACTCGATAAGTTGAATAAAATCAATATTAATTGGTTCCCTCGGTAATTGGAAGTTAAAGGATTAGTATCTTGCCATGGAATTGTATCATTTTTCTTGTCTCAAATAAATTGCTGTGTCATCCTGAATTTTGTCTTTCCTAATTTTCTACATTACAAAATCATCGTATCATCATGATAATATTTAGAGCAGATTGTTGAATTATAACAGATAAATTAGAATATTTATCTTGATTATTTTTAGGCGAAAAGTTATTTCAAAAATTTTATTTGCTAGAAACCTTCCCAGTACTATACTAAATAACTTCCCAAAGTTTCATGGCGTTCCAATGAGTGGTTTGGTCAGGCATAAAGGACACACCCACACACACACACATACATTCATTTTTATATATATAGACAATATAGATGGAAATTTTGACGGGAGAGGGGACCCTTGTCTCTTTAGATCAATTTCCTCCCGGCAAAATTTCCATCTATATTTTAGCCATAGATATGGCCCAGCCACTTTGCCAGCTAAACACCTCTTTGGCAGATCGTCAAGATTCCATCAGATCCCGTGTGAATCTCATGGAATAAAGTCCGCCCTAGACTGACAAGAGCCATTAGCCCGAAACCATGGTCTCTAGGTGGACGCTTCTCAGTTTGCCAAAGCTGGTGTTGTGGCTTTGTCATCGACCTGAGGCCGCTAGTTGCGGTGACGGTCAATAGATGGCGTCTGGTTTTAGACGTCTATTTTGATGGGAGAGGCGACCCTTGTGTCTTCAGAATAAACAATATATACGGATACGTAGGAGCTGCGTCTGTAATCATGTTAGAGTTGGCAGCAGAGCCTTCATGTTAATAAGCAAAAAAGTGATAAGTAATGTGATAAGCAAAAAAAAAATATTATTCCCAAATGGTTACAAGAAGTTACCATTTCTGTAAGTAAATTAAATTTTATTGCCATCTATCGTTAAAATTTTACACAAATAAATTTACTGGCAATGCGTTTCTTTTAAATATCATCAAATTATATCTCTACAGACCTTACTGCAATAATATGAGTTATTGAATGAGAGGGCTTGGCTCATCAGTAGTGAACCCTCTCAGCGGTTTCGCCAAATTAATCTCTAGACTGCTCTACTATTGTATTGGATCCATATCCATTCTTTAAGTGCAGATAAATACAAAATTGGTTCAATAATTCAGTTGGGATGAAGCAGCTCTTACACCTACTGTACACAGAGAGAGGAATACAACTAACTCTTGTATGTGGGTCCAGTCCTGTGGATATCTCGCGGCACTTCTCATGTGAGATGTGTTCGGAGGCCGTGATGGGTGGCTACGACCCAGAGACCAACCAGGCCGTGGTATGCCAGAACACTGCAGGTCGCTTCGGCCATTACACCACGGGTGTGTTGAGCCATGAGCTCATCCATATGTACGACCACTGCCGTGCTAAAGTAGACTTCAACAACCTCGACCATCTGGCCTGCACAGAGGTACTGTACTCCACACACTAAGTACTTTAATGACATTTGAAAAATTATCCCACATGTCTTTCTTTTGAACGAAAAATCAAAATTTATTTTAAGGAGACAAGGTAATAAGACCAAATCCAAATAAATAGTGTGTTACGTTTCAATAACAGCGTTGTTACCATCTTCAGACAAAAGTACTGAATCTAAAGATTTTTATTTTTTTTCTTATCCCTAGTACACGTAATACAGGCCATGATAATCATGGTGGGTAGTTAGCGACTGCTTTTTACTGTAAGCGCACCACATGTCTACACATGTGAAAAGCAGTTCGACTTTGCCCTTACAAATGTGCCAGAGCCCCGTTTGGTTACTTGCACTTTCCGGTGGGGTTAGACTTTTGCAAGAATCGGGGGCCATTGGAGCATTTTTTTTTAAACATAAAAAAGTGTCCAATGCGGGAATCGAACCCGGGTCGTAGTGGTCGAAAACCAAATGGTTTAACCAACCTTCCACTGACCCCCCATTTTGCATGTGTTTCTTTTGAATGAAAAATCGAAATTTATTTTAAGGAGACAAGGTAATAAGACCAAATCCAAATAAATAAATAGTGTGTGACGTTTCGGTAACAACGCTGTTACCGAAACGTCACACACTATTTATTTGGATTTGGTCTTATTACCTTGTGTTTATAATCTATAATCCAAATTGTGCCGTATTATTTTAAGGAGAAATAACGATTATTTCTAACCTTAGGGATGAAGTATGAAAGGATGAATTGTGAAGAGTAATGATAAACTGTAAAATAAAGTGTCCAGGAATGGGAATTACTCTTCACAATTTATCTTTTCATACTTCATCCCTAAGGTTAGAAATAATCGTTATTTATCCTTAAAATAAATTTAGATTTTTCGTTCAAAAGAAACACATGCGGGATAATTTTTAAATGTTGTTCTACAATCACAAGCCGCATTATATTGTATTATATATTACTTTAAACCTAAATGAACAAAAAAGTCTGAAAAATCCTGTAAATTATGACATTTAGAATACATGGGGGTGGTACAGATGGTATAAACCAACAGCATTTATCTATCTGATCCCAGTGCAATTTCACTTTAGAATATACAGGAGAACCTCTCTGTAAAGGACACCTAATTGCAGAGCCAAGGTGTCCTTTAGGGAGAGTTGTCCTCTTACCAGAGAGTTGCTAAAGAGTAAAATTGGTAATTTTGTAAATGAAAACTCTCCTTTATAGAGAGGTGTCCTCTCATGGAGGTTCTACTGTATTTTTTTCATATTGGTCAAAAGTAATATAAATCTCTCACAGAATATGTTGTGACACTATTGTGTGCAGATCCGAGCGGCCAACTTGATGCATTGCAGTCTTGCTAGCTCCATCATGGATAGGACCTCCAATCCCATACAATTCCGCAATACCCATCGGGTGAGGCTGCAACATCTGTTTTTGCCCTTGTTTCTTAACCCCTTGTGTAAACATTACATGAGTTCATGCTTCTCGAGCTGTTTTATGATAAGCAGCGGTCCTCTCCCAAAGGTCCTGTTTAGTACATCTAATGCAAGCCAAAATGTGTTCTGGAGCTGCAGGTGCCAAGCTACAATTTGGACAAGTGAGGTAGATTTTGTTGTTATTTTCTATCTTCAAGGCTTGAGATGGCCTGTTCTAAATCTTGTTAGTGTTGTTTGATGCTGTCTATTTCTGACTGTTCAGAGCTCCTCCTGGGTTCACTCCACTGTACCAACAGTGCTTAGGTGGGATCCTCCAGTTCTTGTTTATTTTTATTTTAGCTACTGTTTCTTATTCTTTAAAAGTAAGTTTATTTTTTTTATCTAGATAATATTGTTATCTATATATTATAATTATTTTATTCGCGATCGAACGTTGTGACCCACTGTACATATTACATCCCAAACACGATGCGACGCCAGCCATCTCTGTCTTAAGCTCGATGTACCATCTCGGTGACCGTTAAGCCAGTGAGTTCCTTTAATTGGTCCACAAAGTATGTCGGTGGGCGTCCAGGTATGTGTCGCCCAGATGTCTTTCCAGTCAGTATGGTGTACTCCATTCCCCTGCGATGTGACAGAAGAATCTCAAACAATTCCGTTGTACAGAAGTCGGTCATCTTCCGAAATCGATAGTTGTGATAGTATCGATGCATTTGTCCTACACACCGTTTAAGGTATGTTGTTGTTGTTGTTTCTTATCCCCTTGTGCAAAGATTACACGAATTCCATGAGTTAATGGAATGGGGTATAGGGGTGCAGCTTTCGTTGATCATGGCATCATGATCCAGCACACTTTGGCGAAAGTCTGACTTTGCCTGTAGTTTGAGGCCGTTCCTAACATGGAAGCAGACGCCTTTGCTGCTGACTCTAACATGAGTACAGACGCAGCTCCTCCGTATCCCTGGAGTGGGACCCTTGCTGAGGTCTATCAACTGGGTCAGTTGAAGTCAGGATTTTTAAAGAGGTCTACTCCTCTTCTAACAATGCTGCTGTTGGTCCGCGACTGCTTATATTCGTCAGAGTTATTCTGCTTGTTTCGCAGCTGGCCTTCATATCTGAAGGTCGTTCCCCTATCCGCCACCTGGGATGCGCCCTATAGCAGTCAGCTCTGCCAAGGGGTTTAAGGTATATGTTATCTATATATATATATATATATATATATACTAGACGTATGACCCGGCTTCGCCCGAGAATTCCCCCGATGGTTATTTATTTTTTTCATTTGAAAAACTTTTTTTTTTACGCGGAGTAATCCGGAATGGAATGAATACCCAAATATGGCCATTTTTTATAAGAATCGGTGGTTCAGTGGT
>CP092865.1:115921822-115934776 GCA_030710605.1 Cordylochernes scorpioides | reverse complement strand
CACTGCAGTCGCTGATCGGCCATTACACCACGGGTGTGTGTTGAGCCATGAGCTCATCCATATGTACGACCACTGCCGTGCTAAAGTAGACTTCAACAACCTCGACCATCTGGCCTGCACAGAGGTACTGTACTCCACACACTAAGTACTTTAATGACATTTGAAAAATTATCCCACATGTCTTTCTTTTGAACGAAAAATCAAAATTTATTTTAAGGAGACAAGGTAATAAGACCAAATCCAAATAAATAGTGTGTTACGTTTCAATAACAGCGTTGTTACCATCTTCAGACAAAAGTACTGAATCTAAAGATTTTTATTTTTTTTCTTATCCCTAGTACACGTAATACAGGCCATGATAATCATGGTGGGTAGTTAGCGACTGCTTTTTACTGTAAGCGCACCACATGTCTACACATGTGAAAAGCAGTTCGACTTTGCCCTTACAAATGTGCCAGAGCCCCGTTTGGTTACTTGCACTTTCCGGTGGGGTTAGACTTTTGCAAGAATCGGGGGCCATTGGAGCATTTTTTTTTAAACATAAAAAAGTGTCCAATGCGGGAATCGAACCCGGGTCGTAGTGGTCGAAAACCAAATGGTTTAACCAACCTTCCACTGACCCCCCATTTTGCATGTGTTTCTTTTGAATGAAAAATCGAAATTTATTTTAAGGAGACAAGGTAATAAGACCAAATCCAAATAAATAAATAGTGTGTGACGTTTCGGTAACAACGCTGTTACCGAAACGTCACACACTATTTATTTGGATTTGGTCTTATTACCTTGTGTTTATAATCTATAATCCAAATTGTGCCGTATTATTTTAAGGAGAAATAACGATTATTTCTAACCTTAGGGATGAAGTATGAAAGGATGAATTGTGAAGAGTAATGATAAACTGTAAAATAAAGTGTCCAGGAATGGGAATTACTCTTCACAATTTATCTTTTCATACTTCATCCCTAAGGTTAGAAATAATCGTTATTTATCCTTAAAATAAATTTAGATTTTTCGTTCAAAAGAAACACATGCGGGATAATTTTTAAATGTTGTTCTACAATCACAAGCCGCATTATATTGTATTATATATTACTTTAAACCTAAATGAACAAAAAAGTCTGAAAAATCCTGTAAATTATGACATTTAGAATACATGGGGGTGGTACAGATGGTATAAACCAACAGCATTTATCTATCTGATCCCAGTGCAATTTCACTTTAGAATATACAGGAGAACCTCTCTGTAAAGGACACCTAATTGCAGAGCCAAGGTGTCCTTTAGGGAGAGTTGTCCTCTTACCAGAGAGTTGCTAAAGAGTAAAATTGGTAATTTTGTAAATGAAAACTCTCCTTTATAGAGAGGTGTCCTCTCATGGAGGTTCTACTGTATTTTTTTCATATTGGTCAAAAGTAATATAAATCTCTCACAGAATATGTTGTGACACTATTGTGTGCAGATCCGAGCGGCCAACTTGATGCATTGCAGTCTTGCTAGCTCCATCATGGATAGGACCTCCAATCCCATACAATTCCGCAATACCCATCGGGTGAGGCTGCAACATCTGTTTTTGCCCTTGTTTCTTAACCCCTTGTGTAAACATTACATGAGTTCATGCTTCTCGAGCTGTTTTATGATAAGCAGCGGTCTCTCCCAAAGGTCCTGTTTAGTACATCTAATGCAAGCCAAAATGTGTTCTGGAGCTGCAGGTGCCAAGCTACAATTTGGACAAGTGAGGTAGATTTTGTTGTTATTTTCTATCTTCAAGGCTTGAGATGGCCTGTTCTAAATCTTGTTAGTGTTGTTTGATGCTGTCTATTTCTGATGTTCAGAGCTCCTCCTGGGTTCACTCCACTGTACCAACAGTGCTTAGGTGGGATCCTCCAGTTCTTGTTTATTTTTATTTTAGCTACTGTTTCTTATTCTTTAAAAGTAAGTTTATTTTTTTTATCTAGATAATATTGTTATCTATATATTATAATTATTTTATTCGCGATCGAACGTTGTGACCCACTGTACATATTACATCCCAAACACGATGCGACGCCAGCCATCTCTGTCTTAAGCTCGATGTACCATCTCGGTGACCGTTAAGCCAGTGAGTTCCTTTAATTGGTCCACAAAGTATGTCGGTGGGCGTCCAGGTATGTGTCGCCCAGATGTCTTTCCAGTCAGTATGGTGTACTCCATTCCCCTGCGATGTGACAGAAGAATCTCAAACAATTCCGTTGTACAGAAGTCGGTCATCTTCCGAAATCGATAGTTGTGATAGTATCGATGCATTTGTCCTACACACCGTTTAAGGTATATGTTATCTATATATATATATATACTAGACGTATGACCCGGCTTCGCCCGAGAATTCCCCCGATGGTTATTTATTTTTTTCATTTGAAAAACTTTTTTTTTTTTACGCGGAGTAATCCGGAATGGAATGAATACCCAAATATGGCCATTTTTTATAAGAATCGGTGGTTCAGTGGTAGAATGCTCGCCTGCCACGCGGGCGGCCCGGGTTCGATTCCCGGCCGATGCTTTTTTTTTTTTTTTTACAATTTTTAAAACTCATTTATATTATATATATAATATAAATATGTAATATGGTGAGGTCTGGTAGCCTCTTGTAGAATCCTGTCGACTATCTGTAATAAGTTGAAGTTCTGGTAGCTCTTGTAGAATCCTGTCGACTAACTTTGTGATGATGAAGTGTTGACTCTCGCTATACTGTGTTGACCGAGAGGAACAGTCAGGATGGGGAGTTTTCCAGTACCTCTCTGCACCTTGGAAGACCTTTTACAGTTCTCACAAAGTACAGTCAGTCATGGTCGAGGCAGAGTGGAAAGCTTGGGAATGTCCACACAAAAAACGAAGACACAGTTGCACTAAGAAAGTTCCGTGAACAGATAAAAGTTGAGCTAGGAGCGAAAGATGGGGAGATAGAAGTTTCTTGCTGATTTACATGATGGATGAGATCGACCTGAGGTACAACCGACGTGGGCTCGCACAGATGCTGCACTAACTGTAAAGTGACTGTATTTATAGGTTATGCGACAGGGGCCGTTTCTGAGAAAGGGGGCTTTTGCATTCCACCAGATGTGAAGAGTGTGGGTGGTCTGGTCCATTTTTAGACCTTGTTGTGGGAAGTCTAAATCTATCTCGATTTTGACGTTATGACTTCTATCTCTTGCTTAGCTCAACTCTTAATCTATTACAGAGTTTTATTTATTTATCCTCAGTTTGTACAAATTACATTACATATGATGATGTAAAGACACATGTCAATAATGCGTATAATCATTTACAGATGTGTTTCTATTATACAACATGGGGTTGTTGGTTTAAATTACCATAAATATATATTATAATATCTCTATACATATAAAAGTCAATTTCTGTCTGTCTGTCTGTTTCGCGATAAACTCAAAAACTACTGAACCAATTGGTACCAAATTTTGCATGTCGCTTTTTATAAACCTGAGGAAAATTTTCGGCTGCATTTTGATTAGTATTTTTGGTTATTTCTTTTTTTCATTTGAAGAACTTTTTTTTACGCGGACTAATCCGGAATGGAATGAATACCTAAATATGGCCATTTTTTTAAAGCATCGGTGGTTCAGTGGTAGAATGCTCGCCTGCCACGCGGGCGGCCAGGGTTCGATTCCCGGCCGATGCATTTTTTAAAAACAATTTTTAAAACTCATTTATATTATATCTTCTATATATTGTTACATCATGATTAATGGCGTATTTCTTATATCATTTTTAATATATTTGAAATTTAAATTATATATTTATTTATTTTTATATTCTATGATATTTATTTAAAACAGATTATTTTTTAGATTATCATCATTTGTATTTAGGTACGCGTGTGACTTCACTGCTCTCTTTGATGTGAGGAAATAAATAAAGGATTCTGGAGGCTACTTAAAGTAGACTTATCTCATTATTCCCTTATATAAATTTGTAGGATGGTTGAAACACGCTCTGGTAAGATGCAAGACCCAGCACAGGAGAGAATCATGCCTGAAGAGTCTGCCAAGCCGCAACCTGGTGCAACAATTGGTAGAGATGCTAGTTCCGACCCAGTTGTCCTGAATCCCAACATCGACATCCCCAAGTTTGATGGAACGGAAGACCCTCGCCCATGGATTGAATCTCTTGAAGAAATTGGCTTCCTGTACCATTGGGCAGACTACATTATCTCTCGTTATGCTGCCATGAATATGATTGGTAGCGCCAAAACCTGGCTGAACCTACACAAGATAAGTTTCACCAGCTGGGAAAATTTCAAGAGCCGCCTAATTCAGGATTTTGCCTCAGACGCCAACAAAGAAGAAATGAAGATGAGGCTAAACAGAATGCAGCAGTGGAATGAACCTGCAATCAGGTTCGCAGAGGATATCCTTGTACTGTGCAACAAGGTCGACCCCCAAATGGAAGAAGAGACTAAAATAAACTGGGTTATTGGAGGGTTAAAGAAAGAATACTCTTTTGCCCTTCACCTAAACCCTCCTAAAAATACCAATGAACTTCTAGAAATTTGTAAAAAGCTGGATTTGTTCGAAAAGAATTACCAAGAACGTGCAGAAAAATCAAAAGCTCTTTATAATGGACCACGCTCTCCTCGTCCCCATCATCAAGAGCAATGGAAGAATGCTACGTCGTTCAGAAGACCATATCAGAACACCTCCAAGCCCCAGGCCCCCGCTCCGAGGTACTACCAGAACAAGCCTCTGCCCCAGGTATCTGCCCCTAGACGATCTTACACTCCCAATCCTGAGCCAAAACCGGTCTACCCAAGTAAAACATACAATAAGAATCCAAATTCAAATAGGAATAGGACAGAAGACGGGAGACCAATATGTTTCAAGTGTAACAAGCCAGGACACGTAGCGCGGTATTGCAGAGTCAGGTTTGTAAGAATTGTGGAAGAGGACCCCATAGTTACACAAGACAAGGTCGAAGAAGAAATCCGAATGGATAATGGAACTCAGAAGTCGAGACCTCTGCTCTACGCGGACGTAAGTAATAGCCCGTACTCGAGTATCCCTACAAGGAATAGATATGCCGCATTAGAAGATTTAAACTAAACATCGCGCCTGAATCCGTCAATCAAAGCAAGTCGACCATAAATGGAATTAAAAAGTTGGACCCCAAATATAAAATGAACATTAACTTGGATAGAATCGGTATCTGCGAAGCTTTGATTGATACAGGCGCCGATCTTTCAGTGGTCGACCTTAATACAGCTCTCAACACAGGTCTTGAAATAATAAATCCTGATAAAATGTGCTCCGGACCCGATGGCAAAGAATTAGATATCGTAGGAAATATTATTTTAAATATAAAATTTGATGACAAAACAATCACACATCAATTTGTGATAATGAGAACACATTTGCGAATATTTATACTTGGACGTGATTTTCTTAAGAAAATGAACGCAAAAATTGATTGTCAGCGTGAAATAATCAAATATGACTTGACAGAAAATCGTGACGTAATCAAATATCAACAGAAGAAAATAAAAAGTGCAAAGGATGCCATTATACCAGAACTTTCTATTAAATTGATTAATGCATTTGTAGAAGCAGAGGATGGCGAATACATCATCGAGGAGAACCATAAAATGTTTCAAACAAATGGACTTCGACTAGCGAGAAGCTTAATAAATGTTGTGAATAAGGAAACATATATCTGGATAACAAACCCTTACCCTCTACCATTAAAAATATTAAAAAACCAAACATTGTGCTTTGGAAGCCAGCCAGCCGAAGTGAATCTTGTGGAAGAAAGTGAACAAAAAGAGCATGAAGAACCCCAATTTCAGATAAACGAAAATTTAGCATATAAGGAAAAGGAGCAATTGAAACAAGTTTTGGAAAGGTACGAGGATTTGTTTTCGTCGGGATTAGGAAGATCCAACTTAGCGAAACATCGGATCGATACAGAAGGCGCGAAACCGATCAAACACAAGCCGTATAGGGTGAGCGCGAAAGAGCGAGAAATCATAAAAGAACAAATTGATGAAATGCTCAGAGACGGCATAATTAGACCATCCTCGAGTCCATGGTCCTTCCCTGTAATCTTGGTCAAGAAGCGAGATGGTAAGTACAGATTTTGCGTTGACTACAGAAAATTGAATGATGTAACAGTGAAGGATGTTTACCCAATTCCCAGAATTGATGAAGTAATGGATACACTTCAAGGATCCAAATACTTTTCAGCAATTGACCTTAAATCAGGATATTGGCAAGTAGAGGTTGAGGAGAAAGATAAAGAAAAGACAGCCTTCACTACAGCACATGGCCTATATGAGTTCAACGTAATGCCCTTTGGTCTATGCAATGCCCCTGCTACATTTGAGAGGAACATGGAAAATATGCTTGGTAATCTTAGATGGCAAATTTGCTTATGTTATCTAGATGACGTAATCATTTATAGCTCGGATTTTTCAACACATCTCAAAAGAATAGAAGCTGTTTTAAAATGTTTTTGCGAGGCTAATTTAAAATTGAACAACAAAAATGCCAATTTGCTTTCGAAGAACTGGAGATTCTTGGCCATATAACTAATCAACATGGTATAAAACCAGCGGAGCATAATATCAAGGCTATTAGAGATTTTCCTCGGCCCAAAAAGATAAAAGAAGTTCAATCATTTTTAGGAATGTGCTCATATTATAGAAAATTTATCAAAGGTTTTTCAAAAATTGCCGATCCATTAACCAGTCTTATAAAAAATAATGTACCTTTTACCTGGACAGAAAATCAAGAAAAAGCATTTCAAATCCTTAAAGTAGCATTGATAAATCCTCCAATCTTAGGGCACTTTGACCCGAATGCAATTACTTACATTCATACTGACGCATCTAACATCGGCCTGGGTGCAACATTAGTCCAAAAGTTCGGCGATAAAGAAAAAGTTATCTCATATTTAAGTCGAACACTGAGCAAACCTGAGCAAAATTATTCGACTACCGAAAAAGAATGTCTAGCTGTTGTGTGGTCAATGTCCAAGTTACGACCCTACCTATATGGAAGGCACTTCAAAATCGTAACTGATCATCACGCACTATGCTGGCTTAAGAATCTGAAAGATCCGACCGGCCGATTAGCACGATGGGCACTGAAGATTCAGGAATATAATTTCGAAATTATACACAAATCGGGTAAAAAACATCTGGACGCTGATGGTCTATCTAGAGGACCCTTACCTGAAAACGAATGGGACGAAGATTATGAAAGACTATTTCTGAATCAAATAATAGACGAAAAGGATGATTTTATTGAGAATATTAAGGAGAACCTTAGTGGAAACAAGCGTTCAATTACACAGAACTTCAAAGAAGAAAATGGATGTCTCTACAAGAAAAATCCAAATCCTGAAGGTAGGGCATGGTTGCTGGTAGTGCCAAAGAAGAGAAGGAAGGAAGTCATGAGTGAATACCACAACCATATGCTGAATGGCCATCTGGGCGTCGCCAGAACCACTTACCGATTGAAGAATAAATACTATTGGCCTTCCATGTTGAAAGATGTTTCAGAATTTGTAAAGACGTGCCATCTTTGCCAAAGTCGGAAAGGTTCAAATCACTTGCCTTCTGGACTTCTACAACCTATTCCCCCAGCTAACTACCCTTTTGAAAGAATCGGAATTGACTTTGTTGGCCCCTTGCCATCAACGAAAAGAAGAAGGAAGTGGATAATTGTGTTGACTGATTATTATACCAAGTATGCTGAAACAAAGGCAGTATCAGAAGCAACCGTGAAAGAAGTCTCTACATTTTTAATCGAACATATTATTTTACGTCACGGGGCCCCAAAATTTCTTATTAGCGATAGAGGTTCACAATTCACTAGCAATTTGATGAAGGAGGTAATGAAAATGTGCAAAGTGAAACATTGCTTCACAACGAGCTACCACCCCCAGACTAACGGACTAACGGAACGGCTAAATAGAACTTTAATCAATATGATCAGCATGTATGTGAACACAGACCAAAAGAACTGGGATGAAATCCTCCCTTTTATCACCCACGCGTATAATACCACGATTCAAGAAACCACAGGCTACTCTCCATTTTTCCTGTTGTTTGGAAGGGAACCCATGTCCCTCTTAGACGACGAGAATATCCCAACGGACAGTAACATGGACGATTACGACGAATATATAGAAAACTACTTAGATAAAATAGCAAGGACGAGACAGGTAGTCATTAACAACACAGAGAAGACTCAGGAAAGAATGAAAAGAAACTATGACAAAAAACACAATGAGAAAATCTATGAACCAGGACATTTAGTGGCAGTTTGGACACCAGTCAGGAAAATCGGAAAATGTGAAAAACTATTGAGAAAATATTTTGGCCCATATCGAATATTAAAGAAGCTGTCTAACGTAAATTACTTAATTGAGCCGAAAGATAATCCTGGCCAAGACCCATTGATTGTCCATGTCTCAAGACTCAAACCCTATTTTGAGAGAATTGATGAGGTAACTCACGAGGACGTGACGACCTCTGGAGAGGGGGAAGTGTTACATCATGATTAATGGCATATTTCTTATATCATTTTTAATATATTTGAAATTTAAATTATATATTTATTTATTTTTATATTCTATGATATTTATTTAAAACAGATTATTTTTTAGATTATCATCATTTGTATTTAGGTACACGTGTGACTTCACTGCTCTCTTTGATGTGAGGAAATAAATAAAGGATTCTGGAGGCTACTTAAAATAGACTTATCTCATTATTCCCTTATATAAATTTGTAGGATGGTTGAAACACGCTCTGGTAAGATGCAAGACCCAGCACAGGAGAGAATCATGCCTGAAGAGTCTGCCAAGCCGCAACCTGGTGCAACAATATATAAAAATGAATGTTTGTATGTTTGTTTGTTGGTTTGTATGTCCGGTATAAAAATTCGCAGTAGTTCACTAATTCAAACCAAAATTTCCATACATAGGTAAAAAAATACGGGGAAGACGATAGGCTATTTTAAAAAATATATAAATCAATTATTAAAACTATATATTATTAGTCAGAAAATGATGATGACGATATTGCTGTATCATGTAAGATTATCAGATACAAAATTATATCGGGATAAATTCCAAAAAGCAGAGACCACGGGTGAAACCAGCTCATTATTTTGTACGCAGGAACAAAATTCTAACAGAAAAACATTCATTCGAGCAGAAAACAAAAGTCAGATCATCTTTCTATAAAAATATTGCTTCTCAGACACAAAGTTTGGAGCGGGACGTTTCACAAGAGTGACATCCACGACGCCAATTTATAATTGTAACGAATAGTATTTAAATAAAAACATTTAATCGGGTAAAACCCGGGCGTTGCCCGGGTCATTCGGCTAGTCAACTATATTAATTAAATCAAATACCTAAACACTAAATATAATACAATTTTTGCCATCACACACACTTTTTTCCTGTAGTTTATGTGTTACTTCTGTATTGCTATTCTATGGCACTTCTAATATTTATTATTGATGTACTTTCAGTATGAAGGAAATTGCAATCAGGGAAATTCTCGGGAGAAGCCGGGTCATACGTCTAGTATATAATATAAATGAGTTTTAAAAATTGAAAAAAAAATGCATCGGCCGGGAATCGAACCCGGGCCGCCCGCGTGGCAGGCGAGCATTCTACCACTGAACCACCGATGCGTATAAAAAATGGCCATATTTGGGTATTCATTCCATTCTGGATTACTCCGCGTAAAAAAAAAGTTCTTCAAATGAAAAAAAAAAAAAGAAATAGCCAAAAATACTAATCAAAATGTAGCCGAAAATTTTCCTCAGGTTTATAAAAAGCGACATGCAAAATTTGGTACCAATTGGTTCAGTAGTTTTTGAGTTTATCGCGAAACAGACAGACAGAAATTGACTTTTATATATATAGAGATATATATTAATAGTTATAAAACTATTTTAGAGGCGTAATATTCTTTTTTTTTTTTTAAATAAAACAATTTCTACTGTCCTTACTGCAATGGAAAAATTCTTCAGACAAAAGTACTGAATTTCAGCTGGTCTCAAAATGGCCTCCCTTAGTTGCGATACACAGGTCCAAACGTGACTTGAAATTTTCAGCTATGGGCTGCAGGTCCTTCATCGACAATCAGTCTCATTCTCGATGCAGCAATCGCTTCAGGAAACTATTGTAGCGTGTAGCATAGGACCTTACCTTCAAAATCTACTCTTCTCTTCTTCTTTCTTATCTCCACTCAATCATATTAGGGTGTCAAGCTTGTAAAGCTCAAAATCTACTAAATTCTAAGGCACAGTTTTATTATAGAACTAGCGGATGTGCCCGGCTTCGCCCGGGTTTTACCCTAGTGAATGTTTGTCTAACGAACATTTGTTAAAACAATTCTCTATAAACTTATAAAACGTACTCGGCTTCGCCCGGGGTTTTACCCGAGTAAAGGTTTGTCTAGCGAACATTTGTTAAAACAATTCTCTAAAAACTTATTTAAAAAAAAAAGATATATTTTGATAATTTGAAACTCGTAAATTTGAATCTCTCGATAAAGTGAACATTTTTTCCCGGTCCCTGTGTGCCGTGTCATCCTGAATTTTGTCTTTCCTAATTTTCTACATTAGAAAATCATAGTTTTATCTAGTGAACATTTTTTCCCGTGTCACATTGCCGTGTCATATTGCCTTTATTCTTCATTGTTGGCTTTTTATATTATATTTACTCTTCATTGTTGGCTTTTTATCTTAAATTTATTCTTCATTGTTGGCTTTTTATATTACATTTACTCTTTATTGTTGGCTTTTTATCTTACATTCATTCTTCATTGTTGGCTTTTTATATCATATTTACTCTTTGTTGTTGGCTTTTTATATTATATTCTGACCAAAATCTATCTGTGAACTTCACACAGTGAGCTTCACACAGACAGAATAAGGCAATTATATAAGTAGATTTACTCTTCTTTGTTGGCTTTTTATCTTACATTCATTCTTCATTGTTGGCTTTTTATATTACATTTACTATTCATTGTTGGCTTTTTATCTTACATTCACTCTTCATTGTTGGCTTTTTATCTTACATTCATTCTTCATTGTTGGCTTT
Organism: Cordylochernes scorpioides; assembly: GCA_030710605.1. Taxonomy (NCBI): domain Eukaryota; kingdom Metazoa; phylum Arthropoda; class Arachnida; order Pseudoscorpiones; family Chernetidae; genus Cordylochernes; species Cordylochernes scorpioides. Next base: position 115,923,663 of record CP092865.1, on the reverse strand, counting down.
TTATATTACATTCACTCTTCATTGTTGGCTTTTTATCTTACATTCATTCTTCATTGTTGGCTTTTTATATTACATTTACTCTTCATTGTTGGCTTTTTATCTTACATTCACTCTTCATTGTTGGCTTTTTATATTATATTTTTAGATTGAGATTATTAGCTAGTATGTAAAAATATTAACTCTGTTGAAATTTAATTTTGTATTTATATATAAATAAAATTAACTCTGTTGATTTTTTTGTATTTAATCGATAACAGCGAAGTTACGCATGTTAATGTTAGGGAAAAATATTTTGACGTTAAGCAAAACCTGCTCCATCTCGTTTTACATAAATGTTGAAAATTTGGTCGAAATTGATGCATTGTAACGAAAGTTTTTAGTGATGTCCTCTTATGAAATTTGCATTTTATTAATATAGATATAAACACAAGGTAATAAGACCAAATCTAAATAAATAATTAGTGTGTAACGTTTTGGTAACAGCGTTGTTACCATCTTCAGACAAAAGTACTAAAATTTTACCACAGCATGTTTTAAATAGTTACTGTTATAAGGTGTGTGATCTGCTATCTTGTGTACAAATCCAAATAAATAAATAGTGTGTGACGTTTCGGTAACAGCGTTGTTACCATCTTCAGACAAAAGTACTGAAATTTGACCACAGCATGTTTTAAATAGTTACTGTTATCAAGTTACTCTTATCTGCTATCTTGTTTACACACTTGATAACAGTAACTATTTAAAACATTTCATGGTAAAATTTCTCATTCAGTACTTTTGTCTGAAGATGGTAACAACGCTGAAACGCTGAAACGTCATACTATTTATTTATTTGGATTTGGTCTTATTACCTTGTGTCTACTAAATGCTGTAATCTATCGGGTTGAGATTGGGTGAGTATGGTGGCAATTCCGCTGATGGGATGAAGTTTGGATAATAGGCCCAGCATCAATCGTGAGTCATTTTGCCTTGTAAGTCCATGTGTAGACATGTGGTGCACTTATAGTAAAAGCAGTCGCCTACTTCTACCCACCATGATTATCATGGCCTGTACCATGTGTACTAGGGATAAGCAAAAAAAAAAAAAAACTGCTGTCATCAGATTTGTTTACCTTCTCGAATCCCTCAGTCACTTTCTTCCTCTCTGTCAGTCCCCCAGCCTTCTTGTTCTTCTACTGGCTTATTCTATCCTGCCACTGTTCCAGAAATCAAGAAAGGGTATTTGGCCTATTCTGGAATAATTAGAAATCAACGATTAGTTGGTATTCATTCTGATAAATGGTACAAGCCATCAAAAACTTTTAGTTGGGCTATCAGGAGATGCCTTTTTTTCTTAATATATAAAAGGGTTATAAAGCACAATTTGGATTATAGATTACAAACACAAGATAATAAGACCAAATCCAAATAAATAATTAGTGTGTGACGTTTCGTAACAAAACTGTTATTGAAACATCACACACTATTTATTTATTTGGATTTGGTTTTATTACCTTGTGTTTATAAAAGGGTTGAAACCTAGCATCTTTGTATTCTTTTTCCCCTTCATCTTGTTACCTATTTGGGTTCTATTTCTTATCAGCATGTTGACACCTACCTGAATGACTGTACCGTTCTCTGCACTGCTGGGGTTCCATCTGAATGGTAACATGTGATGGATTTCTCTCAGTTATCATGGAATGGAATGTAGGGGTGCAGCTTTCGTCGATCATGGTACTATGGCACACTTTGGTGAAAGTCTGACTTTGCCTGTAATTTGTGGCTGTTCCTAATATGGAAGCCTTTGCTGCCGACTCTAACATGAGTACAGATACAGCTCCTCCATATCCCTGGAGAGGATC